>CM075809.1:8983844-9217688 GCA_037975025.1 Excoecaria agallocha
TGTAATTCTACCATGCATATAAAGTCCTAATAATTAAATTTAAAAATAAATTTAATGGAGTACTCACTGATCTTGGAGCCAACTTTGGTCACCGGTTGTCGTTGCAGGTCATCGGAGATAGAGGAAAATAGGCTTCAGCCAAGAGAGAGAAACGAGGAAGGACGAATTAATGAAAGGAATGCCATAGGGAAAATCAAGGCCGGTGATGGGGAGGACTGCGGCAGCTCGAGTCATTGTCGATGGTAGGGAGACTAATGTGGCGCTATTAATGAGCTTGAACCTCTCCCCTGCTTTTTGCCTCCCTCTTCCGCCCTCTCCTTTCCTTTTTCTTCTTTCTTTTTTTTTTGGCACGTAAGTCTTAAAGCCAGAGAATTCTAAAGACCTCTATCATCATCATCATCATCATTATTATTATTATTATTATTATTATTATTATTATTATTATTATTATTATTATTATTATTATTATTATTATTATTATTATCATTATTATTATTTTTCTGATATATATCTATTTATATTAACTTCTTGTTTGTTACTAAAGTGTATTTTAACACTAATTATTAATTCAAAAGTCTATAAATAATACCCACAGATATCCTAAATAAATGTTGATCCTCTACAATTCTGTATCAAAAGTACTATTCACTAATTTGAAAGTTATTATTAGTCGACTCAAGTTTGGGGCATTATACAACCCATTTCAGCGGCTTTTATCTCATCATTTTCATTATTTTTTTCTATTTTTTATTTTTAAATATGGCTGCAAGAGAAGTTGAAATTTCTAGAAGAACCTCCTCTTAGGGTAATCAATGCATATTCTTTAAGACATTATCTTTCTCGAAGGCGGCTATACGACTTTGATTTCCCTTAGGAAGGCATCGTATGGTTAGCAATAGTGGCTGATGGTGACATTAACTTTATGTGTGTATTGCTGATACCTCGCTATGTAACCCAGGATGGGCATTCTGGATGTGTGCCACTATACGGCTTCTATAGAGCCACCTTTTGTGTTGTTACTCTTTGCACTAGACAGTTTGGGGAGTAATAAGACATTATGAGATGCCCGCTATCTTTTTAAGGAGGCACTCTATTTATTAATTTTGTTGCTGTTATCATCATCTCTGGGCCCAGTTGTATGCAAAAGCTGATAGCCGAAGACTTATGAATTGTGACTTCACCACCTCTTTCACGTAGAAGAGATAGGTTACCAGCTCTATAGTCGACAATAAAGCAAATTGGTTAAGGTGAAACCCAGGTGAAAGTAGTAGAGGATGACTCATAAATCTTATAGACATAATGTAAAAATTATATACTACTTTTTATATCGAACATGATAACTTTGGGTATATAAAGTAAACTGCTCTTGTTTATATTAATGTACAAGCTTGCATTACATATGTGAACATTTCAACAAGATTTCACTATACATGTCACTATTTGACATTAAGTTTAAAAATACAAAACCCTATTTAATTTTGTAATTAAACCTTGAAAGCATCTTTCCCTTATAATCAATCAACCTTCTCGAATTTTCTTAATTGAGTATTTTCACTCTGCCTTTAATTTTTGTCCAATATGCTTTTTTCAATGGTTTTTTTGATTTTCACCTTAGTGAGGCGCTCGATTTTAGTAAGGTTGCCATTTTTCCAATTTTCGACGGGCAGAGCTATATTCTCTTATTTGTCTCTTTTTCTTTCTCTTTCTTTTTTTACAAAGTTTAGCCATGGAACCTTTTTAGCCTATCAATATTGACCGGCTCTTTGAAGTCACAGGATCATAGTTCCCTTAGATAATAACTTTTTCAATATGAATGGGCCTTCCCATGTAAGCCTAAACTTGCCCTAGATGTCTAGAATGCCTGGCCTTATTTACTTGAAAACTAGATCTCTTTCTTTCAAAGGGTGTGTAACACCCTCACACCCCTCAGGAGTATTCAGGATGCTACACTAGCTATAGTCATATCGATATATCAATATAGCTAATACAAGCTTCACCATGGCAATTTATTCAGACTTAATACCAGATACATATAACTAAATTAGGATCTTTATAATAGTTACAAAGTTTTAATTACGTATATATATATTTTTTCACTAAGTCTTAGTAAGGTATACGATAAGAGATGTACAAAAATGTACTATTTTCTAGAGTCTACATTACATTTTCGAGGAATCCTTCACGAGTGCCAAAGATCTAGCCTCCAGAACATCTTCAACTCTAACCTACTCATGCAATGCATAAGATCAATTATTTATAAAAATAATATTAATTTAATTGTATAACTAAGGAAATATTTACTTCCTTGCTAAAATCCCTCTTAAGCATACAAACAAATTGACTATTTATTTCGATTTAACTCCCTCCACTAGTCATTGATTTCACTCTATTCAGAACACACTCACTTAAACTATTATATGGAGTTAGTACCTTAACGTTGTTAATAACACTCAAACTATTCTTACACGCCACTTCTTTATAAGACCACTAATACTAGAATACTTAACATTTACATCTAACATTTGGTTCGAACTCGGAATTTATATTCCAAGCTTCCAACGTATCCCAAAATCGGGAATTAGAACCACATAGTTCTAAACGTATATTTATACTTTATATTAACTAATAGATAACACATTGACCATACATTTCAAACTCATTCATCACTCAAGCATATCTCATTATCATCATTGTACACTTAATTTTGTATATGTATTAACTACATTATACATGTATGTAAACTGTATAAATCATTAGTTTCAACAATAATAGCCATGAATAAATCAATAATCTCTATATCATACCCGTCGCTAGCACTATTTCCATTCTCTCATAATCATTTTTTTGTAGCTTATACTTGGTATAGTCGTGGACATTTGGAAAGACTAGATACTGTATAGGTATCTTATCATTAGACACCATCGGGGGTGCTAATCACTAAATACCACTAGGTATCAATTCACTAGATACCAATAGGTGCCAATCACTAGATACCATAAGGTATCAATTCACTTGACACCAATAGGTGCCAGTCACTAGATACCATAAGGTATCAATTCACTAGACACCAAAAGGTGCCATTCACTATATACCATAAGGTATCAATTCACTAGACATATCATTGATCATATTTATCACATTACATCACCATACACTTAAAGGATCATATATACATCTATTCTTTTAATTCCATACTTAATGTGGCCTTATTAGGCCTAAAAGTGTCAAAAGGGTTGTGGTCATATTAGGAACACTTAAATATCACATTGGCATCAATTAAGGCATTTCTTGGTGGGAGTGGGCATGTTTTGTCGTGAGTGCGACATGGGTTGTGACCATGATAGAGGGCTTATCTCCCTGCTCATGAAATCTTGCCGATTGCTTTTATTATCTAACTTACACGTTAATTTAGACACAATAAACGACATTTTTACGAAAAGTATTCTTCTATAAAGTTGTTATTCCTCTATGTCTCTAGTTTTTAAAACATTAAAAATCACTTAATTTTGATATATAAATCTCAATATATCACTAAAATAGTGTGAACTGCTCTAAATGACAGGGCAGCAGACATCACTCTAATTCAAACTAAATTTCGTGGACTTTAGGGACAAATTCAAGTTTTCATGTCTTCTACAAAGTGGTATCTATATGTCTTATATTTCATTTCCAACTATATTCACTTCATTTGGGCATGTACATAAAGAGTTATGCTCTTTACACTAAAACTGGTTCAAGTGAACTTTAAGCAAATTTTCACTATGTCATCTTTTAAGGCATAAATCACTATTTTCATACATCTATTCAACATATACCAACTCTAACATCAAATAACATTTTATTATAATGCATTTATAACCTTAGAACAACTTAAATGCATACAAGTGAAGTAGAAACTCCCATACCTTCAAAATTGACCCAAGTTTACTTTTCTAGAATCCCTCCTCTTTTCCTTTGCTCTTGCTTAAATTAGCCAATTTACATAAGCCCCTTTTTAAGAAAAACCATGAACACAAGAGTAGCATGCAAAGGAAGAAGAATTGCTGGAATTCTATTTTGGCTATGAGGTGGCCAACTAACCCATCAAAAGATAGATTTTTTTTCTTTTCCTCTCTTTCTCTTACTTTTTCTTTGTCTTTATAGAAGGAAACATATGCTCACCTCTAATTGTGTCACTTGTTTGGCCATTAAGAACTTGCACTTTACTCCTAATTAATCTTAATTACCACTCACACACTATACTAACTCATTTTAATACATTATCCCCACTTCTTTAATAGTAATGCACATTTACCCTTAAAGTGATAATTTACAAAATTGTCCTTCACTTTTACATTAATACCGATTACATCCCAATTACATGATTAATAATTCTTTTACACTAAACCCTTTTCAATCTCTCTCTTCACTATACACTAATCCTATTAGGGTATGTTTTGGGGCCTTACAGGGTGCTTCCTAATCTTCTTCCTAAAAGATTGGGCCAACCTTTTTTGATAAATTTGATTGTGATAGTATGCTTGCATTGTCTCTTTATAATAGATTAAGCTAGAGCAATATTTGCCTAGCCCATTCTATCTCTGGAAACTCGACTTCTAAAACCAACATTAATGATTGATGCTCAATTTCCACTGGCAACATGGCTTCCATCCCATAAACAGGTGAAAATAGAGTAGCTTTTGTTGAAGTTCTAGCAGTGGTTATGTACACTCATAAAGTGAAAGGCAGCTTCTTAGCCTAGTCCTTGTTAGTTCTAACCATTTTTGCTAGGATTTTTTTGACATTTTTGTTGGCCGCCTCGACTGCTTCATTTGCCTGAGGGCGATAAGGCGAGGATTTGTGGTGATGAACTCCATATTTTTTGAGTAGCCATTTGGTTTCTCCACGAAAGTGGGACCCGTTGTCTAATATTACATGATGCAAAAAGCCCGTACCTACATATCAGTTTTTTTTTATGAACTTGGCCATCTCTCTTGCACTTAGATTTCTAAACGATTTTGCTTCAATGTACTTTGAGAAATAATCAATAGCCACCATAATAAATATGTGCCCATTTAATGCTAGTGGGCAGATCATTCCAATAATGTCAATGCCCCAAGCAGCGAATGGCCAAAGCGAGGTGAGATTACAAAATTTTAACACTAGTACATGTCTCAAATCAGTATACTACTAGCACAACTAACACTCTTTTACGTACCTCGAATAGTTTGTGTCTATGGTGAGCCAGAAGATTCCCTGGCACATAATTTTCTTTTTTAAAGCCAGTCCATTCATGTGAGCATTGAAAACCTTAGCATGCACTGACTTTTTTGGCTTCTTTCTTATCCAAGCATCTTAACTTTAAGCCATCTAGCTGCCTTTTATAGAGCATTCTTCCTATATTGATAAACTGAGTGGACAGCTTGTGAATAATCTTTTGATCCTTTTCTGTAGCCTCTTTTGGAAACACTGACTTTTCAAGATAGTTCTAAAAATCAAAATACTAAGGCTTTCCATCATTTGCCTCAATATCCATCACCTATTTGGCTTTAAAGCACTATATATCAAAACTAAAAATAAACAAAGGCTTCATGCTTACACTTTTCAGGTTATCTCACATTGACACTAGAGTTGCCAGAGCATCTACTAAGGCTTTCAAACACTTTATATAAGGCAACAATTGTTCCTTTTTCACAGCCCATTCACCCCTTACTTGGTAGATCACCAAAGATGAATCACCATAGATTTCTACAGTTTTTCCCTCAGGGCTAATAAGGCTTCTAGCCCAAAGATACATGCTTTATACTCAGCTTTGTTATTCCTGGCTCTATACCAGAACTTCTTGGCTAAAGGTAACTTTTTTCCCTCTGTGGTTACCATGATCACTTTTACTCTAGCACCCTTATTATTCATAGCTTTATCAAAGTACATTAGACACCCCTAAACTGTTATAGCCGCAATGTTCTCATCAAGGAACTCATAGGTTATCTCTTCCCCTTTTAGTGGTTGATCTTTTAGGAATTCTGCTACAACTCTTCCCTTGATGGTTTTTCTGGTGATGTGCTCAATATCAAATTCCTATAGAAGGGTTAGCCATTACCCATCTTCCCTAACAATGAAGGCACTTCCTGTAGGTACCTCAGAGGATTCTGTTTGGCCATTACTTGCACTTTGTATGAATGGAAGTAGTGTTTTAGCTTTTTGGAAGCCCAGATCGCCGCTAAACAAATCTTCTCCACCTCTACATACTTGGCTTCATACGACAAAAACTTCTTACTGAGGTAGTACACAACATATTCCAGAACAAAATCATCCTCTTGTGCTATCATTGCCTCTACTGAGTTGTTTTCTATATACAAATACAAGATTAGAGGCGGGTGCAAAAGATACTCTCTGATTGTATTAAAGGCTAGCTGGAAATCATCGTTTCAAACCACTGACTAATCTTTCCAAAGCAACTTGAAAATGGGCTCACAAATTGAAGTCAGCTTCACTATGAATCGACTGATATACTGAAGTCTACCTATAAACCCTCTAACCTCTTTTTCTTTATGTGGCATGGGCATTTCTCTAATGGCTTTTACTTTATCAGGGTCTACCTTTATTCCTTTTTAGCTTATGATGTGTCCCATAATCTTCCTTAAGGTTACTCCAAACACGTACTTCTTCGAGTTTAAATAAAGGATGTACCTATCAATCCTCTAAAAGAATTTTTCCAAAGCCTCGAGTGAACTTCTCGGGTTGCTAATTTAATAATTATATCATCCACGTATATCTCCACTTCCCTATGGATAAAATAATCTAGGATCTTTATAGCCATCTTTTGATAGGTGGTGCCTATATTCTTTAACCCGAACGGTATAAACCGATAAGCATGTGTACCCCATTCAATGATAAGGGCTATTTTAATTCTATCCATAATTTTATTCAAGATCTGGTTATACCCAGCATATCCATCCATAAAAGCTGTACATTGCACACACAACTATACTATCTACCAAAATATCTATGTAAGGTAACAAGAAATCGTCCTTAGGGCAGGCCTTATTGAGATCTTTGTAATCCATGTAGATCCTTACTCTTCTGTCCTTCTTGGCCATAGGAACTACATTTGCAGCCATATGGGATATTAGACCTCTACTAGGAACTTAGCCTCTATCTACTTCTTTACCTCTTTTTTTGCCTTTTTTTTCCTATTTCAGCCTAAGTCTTCTGAGTTTTTGCTTGACAGGCTTATATTTGGGATAAGTGGGAATGGCATGTTTAACTACTTCCTTATCAATCCTTGGCATGTCCTTGTAAGTCCAGGCAAACACTCTCTTATTTTTTTTTTAATATTCTCTCAATTTTTTCTCTCTCTTCAAGGGTAATATCGGATGCTATCAAGATTTCTCTTAGATTTTTAAGAGTTTTAAGATTAAATGGAGTAGTGTTTATTAAATTAATGTCAAATATGAATGCTTTATGATCATAATCATGTGAAATGAAATCATGTGACACATCACACAAATAAGCAAAGTTATTCATATTATTAATATAAAAGAAACTACATACATCATTTTTAAAGAGTTTAGGTATAAAAAGTACATCTATAAAAGCATCCTTATCTGTATCTGGTGATTTTGATGCCATAGACGAGCCCTTCCCACTCTCTATATAGAGCAGAGACTCCTTATTTGCCTCAATGATAGCTTTTACAACATTCTCATTAAACTCAGGCACTAGAACTTCAAACTTAATCTTTTCTTTCCCTTTAACTCTGGAAGCCAATAGTTCTTAAGTTATGATCTTCTCAGAAACATCATCATCCCATTAAGACAACTTGATCATTATCTCTTCATCCTAAAATCTTCTAGTAGGCTTGATGGTTTCGCTGACCCAGTAAAAAGCATCATTAAATATGTCAAAATCAAGGACAACCTTCCCTTTAACCAAAATAGGTTCAATTTCACCACAATATTGAGATTTTATAGATGTAGGTACAAAGATATCTAGGATATACGAGACCCTTTTTTTATTTTATCGAGATCTTTTCTTTATCATTAGATCTGCTATAGCCTAAGCCTTTTTTATTTGTTTACCTCATTGTGGTGATTGCTTCAAAAGGACCCTACGAATCTCTACCAAGCCTAACTCTTGGCAAGAAGTTCATCTTCTTCATCATATTCACCACTTGAGGAGTTAACTCCTATTCACCTTTATCACCATCATTGATAATAGCCATATGAAACCCATTAAATGGTTGGTTAGCAATACCCAGAGCAGAAACCTACTTTTCTCTAGTAGCTTTTATGGTAGCCATTTTGCCTTCGTGTGGAATCTTGATCATTTGATGAAGAGTAGATGGAACTCCCCCTAATTTATAAAACCAACATCTTTCCAATAGCACAAAAAATTTGGTTGGTATTGGTAACACTATAAACTCCACCTCTATATCAATTGGTCCCTTCTTGACCACAGCTTTGAATATACCCACTACTTGCCTTTGGGTATTGTTATAAGCTATGACCACCAGATCAGACTTGCTCAACATGGACTCATTCAAACCAAAAGTCAAAAGTGCTGCAAGTGGACATACATTGATGGAAGACCCATCGTCCACCATTACACAGGCTGTGTGTTTACTGTTGACCTGTGCCTTTATGTATAAAGGGCGGTTATGCTCTCAACCTTCAATGGGCAAGTCCCTATTAGAGCACACAATGTTCTCTCCAGGATTTCCTCTTACTAGATCTAACAACTCTTAAGGTAAAATGGTAGTAGCCATAGTAGATTCACACAAGGCCTCTACCACTTATGTCTATAGGAGGGTGATTGTCTTACGACAAGAAAATAATCAAATAGCAACAAAAATTGTTGATTTTCCATTGCTAATAAAAATTAGCAATGAAAAATTTGATTGCTAATTTGACAGTTGCTATTTTTTAGTAACGAAATTTATTTCCATTACTAGAATTAGCAACAAAATTCAAAATCCACTAAATTTATGAATCTGTAGATTGATTAAAATTACCAATGGAAATTAATTTTTGTTGCTAAAAATAGCAACAAAGATTGTTATTTCCATTGCTAAATTCATGCAATAATAAACAATTCATAACAGTACTTTCCATTGCAAAAAATTAATTTAACCCACGTCCGTTAAATTTGCTATGATTTTAACAGAGAAAAAAAGAAAAAAATGTGAAAATGGGACATAAGGATAAAACTACAATTTTAGGCCCTCATTTTTTCAACCAATTTGAATTTTTTTTTTGTTAAAGACACATTCAAATTCCTTTGCTCAGAATATTGAAGAGTCTATTTCTTTAATCCAACTAAGATAGAGAAAAAAAATCCTTATATTATATTTTAAATAGTGAATGAAAGTGAAATCATCCCATAAATCTATATGCCATTGCTCTAAAAATACAATTACAATCAAGAATAAGATGAAAAGAAAAAATCCATCCCTCGAAAATAGTATGCATATTTTTTTTTGCCAATCAAAAGCTATTTTAAAGAGAAGAAAAAAGAAAACCTAAACTTTTATTTCCATGCAATTACATGGACAATTTAGAACTTATAACTTAGTGCATAACCTACGTCCATCGACTTCTAATAGCATCAAAACTTTCAGCTGAATAGCTCAGAAGGTGACAAAAGAGTTAAGGATCTGATCACTTCTGGTTTGTGTAAACAGCATCAACATCATCAAGTTCATGTAATTTAGACATTTGTTCTTTGTTCAAGTCCATTGCTTCATTATCCATCCAAGATGCATCAAAATATATAAAAACATAAGTGATAATGTAAAAGTAATCTCAATTTAACTAATTTTGAATTATCAAATGAAATTTTTTCAGTATGTTCAATCTAATAATAGAGACAGAGATTAATTTACCAAGAGCCCATCAGTCCGCATGATTAGTATGTCCCACCCCAATAATAAATTCTTGATAAGGCATAGAAATTAAATAAATTTCAGCATATATAATAGCTAGGACCCAAAATTAATAATAGCATTAAAAATGTATTTTTTACTATTACTTTTATATTTGCAAAATAAAAACAAACAAACTGGAGTTATGTATTTTTTAGTGCCAACAAAAGAATTTGAAGCTCTTATGGGTTCAGCCATAAAGATTGGATCTTGTTGCTATTGTTGTTTCCTTGACTTTTCTTTTCCTTTATAGTTAGAATCAAAAGCTGCAATACTATTGTTTATAAAATGAAGTTGTGTAGGCCGATAGCTGGAAAGGATGATCCAGAGAGGGAATGCAGTAAAATTGTTTTGCTTGTACACTAGTTCACCAAAAATAAAAAATAAATGCCCAATTCGTGTTGACTTCTACATGCAAGTATAACTATTAAAAGTTATTGCAACCTCAAATGTACATCATTTCAAAAGAATAACTAAAAAGTTCTCACATGAGTGGTGGTTCTTTTGTGCAACAATCACAACATATTTGGGTGACTACTTCCCATCAAGGAACTTGCATGCTTAGAAAGATTGTTGTGAAGTTTCTCACAGCTAAATCAGTAAAGAAAAAAAAAAACTACAGCTTGTCATGCATAATTCAAGGTCAATCATACCTCAATAATATGATCCTGTTCAATATTCAACACTTGGTTAAACTGAGATTCACTAACACCATCCCTATAAAAAAGAACAATTACCAAGAGTGAAAAGATTGGAAGCACATCATTCAAAAGAAACAGAAACATCACAATCAGCAAAATATAATATTAAAGATCTTCTACCTAATGTTTCGTTAAAATACACCCTATTCATCTCTAATAAAGAATTATTTTGTTTCTTAATTGAATTATCAATGAAACACTACTTTTGGTAGAATCATGCTAAATAATGCATATATATTTGTACATTAACTATCAATGTAAAAAAAGAGAAAATTATATATATATAACAATATATAACCTGAAAATAATGATTTGTTCAGGTTTTTTTTCCCTAAACTGGTGTAGAAGTTTAGAAGAAGCTCCTTGGCAAAAAAAAAAAAAAAGAAAAGGAATTTCATTTAGGCATCTCCCTGAATTAAGTTAAGAAAACTTCAGTAAGAGGACTCGTGAAAATGATAGAATTACTTAGAATAGTGAAGACGTAAAAAAACTGTCAAGCAATCATAAGAAATAAATTGCCTAGTAATCCCAAGTTCATATTTTGCAAAAGAAAATTAAGTATTAAAAAGAAATAAATATCAAAAATAATTTACTATAGCAATAGATGGGATATCAAAATGCTCGGAGCCCAACTTTCTCTTTCAAAAAGTAAGGTTATACAACTTTTAACATTTTTTAAAAAGAGGAGAAGAATCCATGGTAAAAGGTGATCGAGATTGATACTTTTGGACTCAAACGATCACAAACCCTTGGTCTATTCAACTGTTTATTTATTGCTCCAAGGGGCTCTTAAAAACCTAAACCTCAATCCATGACATCTACCTATCATCACCATTTGGGATTCCAGTTAAGCTTATCTTAAATGGTGAGGCATAGCGCACCATCCAATTGCCTGATGAACAATTTAAATCATGGAGTTAAGCAAGCATGATAATTGCTATCAAGAGTTACTATCAATAATGAAATGAACTAAATTTGAGTCATCTGAATTTACTATATCTGAAGTGAGCCAAATGAATAAACTTCAGTGGTAGTTAAGTACTTCAGTAAAAACCAATTTTTAACTTATTCAAAGAAACTCACTCGGCTAAGATAGTTGGACAAGTCCAAAGACGGGGCAGGATAACATAAATAGGCAAAGTAATATTGCGACAGACTTCTCCATCTACTATCTAATATAATGTAAAGATAGAATATAGTAAGATAGACATGTAAGGAAGTGAAAGAGCAGTGATAATTTGATTTCAAATCTAGCATGCCTATGTGGTCTGTATCAATAAGGTTTTTGCCATAATTTTCTCCCTAAGAAGAGCCAACTCCACCCTGAACAAGTGAATGTCTATAGAGTTAATGGAAACTGCAGATCTTTCTACTGTTAACTCTCTACTTTTTGGTTCCAACAAGGAACATTGAGTGGATAGCCTTCCAGTCACACGAAAGCCACCTATTCAAACATAACCAAATACAATCAACATACCTTTTTAAATAAGTACAGATTTAAATTCCAAATCGTGCACTCTAGTCATTCATGCAAAATGAAACAAACATAGCACAGATACACATATGGATAATTGATAATTGCTACAAAAGATCTACTGACTATTAATAAACATGTTTTAACTATAAGAAGGAAAAGGATAAGGAGGACAATAGAAAACAGAACTGACTTCAACTCGGGAAGTAGTGACAATTAACAATAAAAAAAAACACAAATAACATCAAAACATTCCTTTCTCAAATTTAAAAAATAAAAAATTGAAACCTCACCTTTGTCACTTTCAACTATAAATTCCATAGTTGTAGATAATGATTTATGCAGATATCCTCTCTCAACATCTGCATTTACCAAATACTAGTAAAAGCTTCATTAATTATCAAGTGTCAAGAAAACAATAAAGATATTGGCAACTATTATAAGTTAATATCCACCAGGATGCTAATGTTCATTCTATGAAAAGTCTCATAGAACCTTTCTAAATTTTCTTCTCCTGCTTGTTTCAAAATTACAGAAAATGATACCTGCAGGAGAAATCAGACTTTTATAAAATTGCAATAGCTGAGGAAACTCACCGTCAATAGCACCTAAATCTCCTATTCAACCATATATTCCCTCTATTTTGTTAGATTTCTTAGCCTACAAGATTGCTCTTATAATTGAGCCCTAACTCCTCTCAGGATCAACAATAGACCTAAGTTCTACAACCTTTTGCCTAGCAGCTTGTTCTAGTGGAGTCGGTGCTTCTTATTCTTTGATGCATTCCTGAAAACATTTAAGCATTCTCACTATATCCCAGGAAGTCAAAGATGTAATACAAACAATACAAATTTCTTTCTCAAAAATAAATAAATAAATAAATAAATAATACAGGCTTCATATAGAGATCAAGAAATTGTGAACTTGTTCCACTTTATGAGCTTCTGATGCCTTATGTTGGTGTTTTTCTATATCGATTCGTAGTTTTACAATGCTTGCAATTTTGCAAAAGATTTGGATCCATTATCACCGAACTGCAGACATTGATTTATAAAATTGTAATAAATGATTTATTGTTTTCTATATTAACTGTGTCTTAAATTATATGCTAGCATTGAACAAACTAACTCCATGAAACATTTAAATGGAGGCCTATCAAGGGTAACCCCATAATAGGTCAGCACCTACATTTACTTATCCTAATCAATGTACCTGAAATTGTAATAAATAATCTTTCAATTTGACTAATGCTGCAGAACGGTTTTCTCCCGACACAACAAGTTTTGAAATTATAGGATCATAGTGCATGCTAATAGTATCCCCTTCTTCCACACCAATCTCAACCCGCACTGCCAATTAAAACATTCAAAGCCAAAAGGATGAAATAGCAAAGTCATGGAAACATAGAAGGAACTAATTAACTTGAAGTGAATTGGTAGAATTAAAGAGCAAATATGACTTCTAGATAACCAAATACTCTAGCAAACTGGAATTGGTTGACTCATTAAAACCAGGAGGCATAATTGAAGAATAGTTTGATTTAGTTTGGGAAAATGTTTTGCCTGAGGTGGAGACAAGAAAATCAATATTCAAATAAAGAAAAAGAAGAAAAGAAAGAAATCTATGATATTATCCAAAGAAAGTGACAACATCCACCACATGCTGGTCTTTTTCCCACACGTGTTTAAATCCAAATATTAGATGATAAATGCAAAAATACCATTTTTAATATATACCATAATTTTATTGATACTTCCTCTCGTCAGTCGTCATTTTATAGCATTGGATTTTAATTATTTATACCCTTGAATTCCATATATATATATAGTATTGTGAAGTGTGCTAATATTTGAAAATTGTTTATCTCTATAAGAACGACAGATCTAGATGTAAACAACAACAGAGTACATAGTCAAATGATCAATATAAACAACTTCTCTCCAGTAACTATCTTAGCTATAATCCAAGAACACTGTGGTTTCCATTCAAAGTATGCAAAAAATTACAAAGAAATTCTATATTTTTTGATTAATAGAGCACATAGCCATTACCATTTCAGTTTGTGTATGTTATGCAATCGTGTGTGTATGCTAAGAGAATAGTAAACTAGGCAAGATAGAATTCAAACCTTACATTCTCCAATTCATCAAAATAGTGGAGCTTACTACGAAAAGCATTCGCAAACTCAACCAATCTTTGTTTCTCTACCAACTGCAAATGAAAAAAAAATAAAAATAAATGAGAAAGCCAACTCACTGAATTCAAGTTACAAAGTAGCAAATATAGTTCTTTAAAAAAACCTTAAAAGAACCATTGGCAGTGGTATAACCAAAATATCATCTCCAATTTTAAATTATACTAACTGGAAATTAAAGAAATAAGATATAAATAATTTAAGATACCTGTCTTTTCGCTTCTCAAGATATCTCTGAACAGATGCTTTTCTACTTATTAGGCCTACTAAAACATTTTGTAGGAAATCAAAAGGTATAAGATGAGAAAAAACAGATGAACTAAAGTATAATAATGAAAGAAGAAAAATATCTCATTAAATATCTATCTAAATTTTCTTTTTGCCATATTTACAATCTGAAATTTGTTAAATTCATACATGTGTTTTCTCCCTTGAAGCACCATTAGTTGCAATCAACACCTAGAAAAGGACAACCATATGAATATAAAGTTAAATTCAACCCTCGATTATTAACCCCCTAAGGAACAAAGCTTAGCAAATAAAAATTATTTCAAAAGCAGCACAAAATAAATCTCAAAGACAATATTGAGTTACATATCCAATAATTACTAGGTATAAGGTTATGAATCTGCCCCGAGTTAGACTTTGACAAAATAGATGAAAAGACATGAAAACATATTTTTCAGTTCGTGCACTAGAAAAGGATACATAACAAAAGAAAAAACAAGAAGTATAAAAATTAACAAAGTCAGACAAGTAAAGCTCATTCAGTTTTAGCTAGTTTGCTGGGAAGACTATTACGACTACATAGAATAATTATGTAGTTACAGTCTTTGCAGAGCTTCTTCTGTAACAAATGTAATTATTTGTAGACAGAGAAGATAGAACCAGAAATTAATGTAAAGGACTTTTTACACAAATGAGTTTCTACACTCTTTATTACAATTATCAACGAAGTTGAAAACAAAAAAATAGGGAAAATCTTATACTCTTGCATCTCTAGAGTAAGAAAAATATTATAGAGACAAGATGCATAAACTATTGCTAGAGAGCTACTGCATTTTTAGAGTTCTACTGTGATGTTCGCAATAACATACCAATATAGTTCAACAACAATTGATTATAGAACCTTAGTCATGACTTATTTCTAGTTATACACAAAATAATGTTCATAAAATTTAAAGTTTCCTTGGTCATACAAAAACAAATTCATCGATAAATTATGAATTCTGCCTAAAAAACAATTATATCTTAAGACTATTGATGTTGCAGACATGAGATAGTAATAGGAATTATGCAAAACTCAATGTATAGATATAATTATAATTATAAAGATCTGCATTTGCTTTCATAGAAAGATAAAGCTTTATAGACAGTAGTCAAACTAAAACCAACTAGCTGCAATTTATACTTCCTAACTATCACTAGTCATGATCAAAAACTACTTTTCTTTTAACCATAACCAGACATTAAAAAAATCTTCAAAAATAATGCATTTACATAACAGGGATAATGAACTAATCAGTTAATTCCTAAATAGAATAATTTAATTTCTAAAGAAAACCAGTAGTACTAGTTAATTACCATATATTAACAGCAAGACTCTGAATATTTTTTTCTTTCAAATTTGGGGTTTGTTTTGTCAAATTCTCAATGGGAGGAAACTTTTCCTTTGTCTGTAGATTTCCTGGTCAATAAGGGATTTCTCATGAGAGGGATAGCTCACTGACCTTGACAACATCGAAGAATCCAAATCTGTTCATGGAATTTAAGGAAAAAAAGGAAAATATAAATTAAAAAACATAATTAGTTAAATCCACCATTTTATCAGCTTTCTCCATCGAGTTCATTTTTGATTTCATCAATCCTAACATAAACACTCTAAACTTCGTAGCAGATTTCAAGAAAGAAATAAGGTGACTAGAAAAAAGCATGGAATAAACAATAAAGTGTAGGGTTTGGGGTTTAGGTTTTGCAACAATAACAAGATTAAATCATCTGCTTTTCTTTTCTTCACATTCTTATAATTTCGGGATAATAATGTAAAGAGTAAATCAAATCCCTTAACTATCAAAATGTTAAAATTAAATCTCAAGTCTTGAAACAAAAGCATTATGGAATGTAAGGGAGATTGAGGAACCTCGGTTGGCTGATTGAGCTCGGTAGGCTTAATATCCTCTATAGCCGTTTGTTCTTTTGTAAGCTTCACATATCTTGAATGCCCACTTACTTTTGCATCCAATCTGACCAAACCCAAGAATTGAACCCCAAAACATGAAGCCTCCTTTTTGGGGTCACTGAGAAAATGCGTGAAAGTTGTAAAATTTCAATGCTTGAAATAACTGTAAAAATTGGGCAAAAAAACAAAAAAAAAACAAACAAATTAAAGTAGAGGGAGAGGGGGAGGGCTACGACGAGGGCAGGGGAGGGCTACGATGAGGGCGAGGGAGAGGCCAAGGGCAAGGGGGAGGGACAAGGAGCAAGAATCAAGATGGCAAAAAAGAAAATTTCAGGAGAGATGGAAAAATTTTAGTCGTATTTGTACCTAGAGCAAAATAAAAATTTTCGTTGCTAAATTAGCAACGGTTAAACTTTCCACTGCTAAATTACCAACAAAAATTATTTTTCATTGGTGATTTTCGTTGCAAATTTTTCCCTCTTTTCTGGTGCCTTATTTAGCAACGGTATGAAAATTTTGTTGCAAAATTCCATTGTTAAATTTTAGGGCCAAAAGTTCCCCATAATTTTATCGATAAAATACAACTATTTTTATTTCCATTGCTAAATCTGAAAAATTCAACCAATTTTAGCAACAAAATTTTATTTTAGTTGCTAATTAGCAACAAAAATTAATTTTGTTGTTATTTTTTCATTGCTGTTTTAACATTTTCTTGTAAGCAATTTCCTGATGAAAATCTGAGCAGGGGTTTTCTTTAACTATTTAAGAATATGATCCTCCTTTTGTTCCCTTTTTGTAAGTAACAGTAGAGAATCCTGTGGCCTTTCTACTTTCGACATTACTCTCCCACTTTTAGTAATCAGCTTTGCTTTTTATTTCTCCTCTTCATTTTTAGAGTCTTAAGGATCTGTAGGGTCTTCTTTAGTGTCCTCCTCGTTCTCACTAGGTGACTCCCAACAATTAATTACACAAATTGTTGGCTTCCCTCTTCCCTCTCTAGACAGTGTTCCTTGACTTGTTAAAGCATTTACACCTTGTTCCACCTTATTTGCCTCTAACTGTGCAGGATAAGTGATGGCTAGATACTTATTGCCATACAAGTCTTGTAACATATACCATTTGAGTAGGCTTAAGCTAATCATGGACACAGACGGTGGTACTGTATTATACCTTTATTTCTTCTTTTATCTTTTCTCTAGGTCAGTGATTTGTTTACTATCAATGAGATCTTGAATTCTGTCCCTTAAAGTTCAATAGTGATAAGTAAAATGCCTAGTATGCTGATAATAGGCACAATACTGATAAGCTTAATGATTGGGTTTACCTTGACCCTAAGCGAGCTTAGCTGGTAATGGCTATAATTTTCCTTCTTTTATCAATCGATCAAGCATCCATGACAAAAATCTACCCAAGTTTGAATAATGCCTCTAAGTTACTTTAGTAGTAGATACCTTTGCTATTTTCCCAGTAGTGCCTGTATCACCAGTTTTTTCTGTTAGAGAGTATGCCCTAGAGCCCATGTAATAGGGATGTTTTTCATATGTATGAAATTTATATTCTTAATAAATGGCATCATTCATTTATTAATGCTGTGTTTGAATACATGAGTTTGTAAATCTTAAATTAATAAATGAAGTCCTAGATATTATAAACACAGTGCAAAGGCAATCATGAAGGTGTTCATGATGTGAGATGTCTATTGCATGCAAATATGTTAATATCTAAATATCCCTAGTCATAGAATTAACAAGATAGGACATTGTTAATTCGGATAGACTAACACATGTTATGCTTCTTGAATGGTTCAAGCAATGGTTCTCATAATTGTGATTATGGATGATAATCAAAGCTAACATGTGGATGCTTGTTAGAGGAATAAGTTCATTGGAGACCTGCAAAGAGAATCCTCATATGGATATTAAATCTATGTCAGTGAGGAATCTCTTCATAGCAGTTGTGCAAGTATCATTAGACTTGAGATCACCAAAGTTATCTTAAGTAGCAAGTGGTATACTTTGACTCCATAATTGATTACTTCCAACTGGGAGTGAACATAGTTAGGAGATTGGGTATATCATGACCTACTTGAAGATAGTTGAGTGATTGACAAAGGATTCACCATCCCAGATTTAACAAGGGAAGTTATCTCGCATGATTCTATAATTGCCTTGTTCAGAGAATCTCTGGCCAGAGTAATATGCCGAGATGGATGGAGATCCATGAAGGGCATTTTAGGAATAATGGTTAAATTAATAGAACATACATAATTAGATTTATATGAGTTGACAGAAATCCATACTCAGAATCTAATTGAGATAAGAGTGGTAAAAGGAGTAATTGCACGGTAACTGTTTCTATGGAAGGGTACAATCAAACCACATGACTTTCCTGACATTTGGGTAGTCATGATGCCTAGCTAGAGGCCAATCATGACTTGTATAATGATGTATCAAAATATCAATAGAGATTGATAAAATGATTTAAAGGAGTTTAAATTATGTGAGTTTTGAATAGAACTCACAATTACATATTATACTGCCAACATGGACAGGAACCCAATAGGTCACACACATATAGAGAAAATGGTAAAATGGTAAAATGACAAGGATAATAATATTTGATATTATTATAAAGGTAGAGAGGAGAATATGATAATAATTAATTAAAGAGTTTAATTAATTATGATCAAATAAAATTGTCCGCAGAACTTTTGAGAAATGTTATGTAAATTGGACCTAAATGAAATAATGTATTTCATGATTAATTATTATTGTCTTATAAGTTTTATAAGACTACTATAAGTGTTATAGGACTGATATAATAATTAATAGGACCATTGGAGAAATTATAAAGGGCCAAAGGAATGAAGAAGTTGGAGGAAGCCCTCCAGAAGAGGGCTACACGCCAACTCCATACAGAAGGGCTTAGAGGGCTTTTTCTTGGACCAAATTAATTTATATATGTTACATAAGTGTTATGGAACTCACATATTTAATTTGGTTGGATTTTGAATCCATTTGGGTATTTAAATCCAATTAGATGCACAAAGGGCCTAGTTTGTGGATTTTGTGCATGGTCTTTTATGAAAAAGATTTAATTTGGATTTAATTAAGCCCAAATGATTATAATAAATTCCAGAGGCCCAACTAATAATTCTCCAGCAATTTTAAAGAGCCCAATCTCATTAAGGAGTTGGAATTTTAACCTAACTATAAAAGGCCAACTAATTAGAATTAGGGTTAAGTGATTAAAACAAAAAGAAAGTCTTTTCTCTTAATCTCTCTCCCTTTTTGCGCCACTTCCATTGCTAGCCTCTTGGATTTCGGCCATTCCTTGTATTACACCAATTTGTTGGTTCAATTTACCCCTCTCTAGTGTGGATTACTCATTGGAGGTGTTCGATTTTGGAAACTGTGGTTTGCGACAACCCGGTGCGAAGTAAAATCAACTGTTCAACAAAAATCAAAGGTGATTTTTCTTATTCTCATATAGTTATATTGTGTATTCATGGCAAGATCAGAACTAATGGTTAAAAAATTTTAAAATTCCGCTCATGTATGTGATGCATGTAACCGTTAAATTCCAACATTGTCAACCGTACCTCCATATCCTTGTTGACCAGAACTGAAACTCGTACCACCAGCAGAGCTTGCTTTCTTTGCCAAATACTCACCCTTATCCTTAATGGTGATGTCTTTCAAGGACTCCTAATCTTTTAGCCCTTTTATCTTCAGACCATCTCTCAAAAAAGGGCTGGCATTTCTGATAAAGAGCCTAACCTGATTAGCTGTGTCAGGCTTTTTTTTTCATTTCCATCACCTTATTCCTTTACCTCGTCAAACACTCGTGGAAGGATTCATCTTGTTTCTATTGTATCAATTCAAGATCCATTAAGGTGATCTTCATCTAGTATTATAATCATACTGTCTTAGAAATTCTTCTATCAATTTTTCCCAATCCTCATCAGTAACTTGTCTAACCCATGATACTAGTCAATGGCATGGCCTATAAGACTAAGGCTGAAGTACTCAACCTTTTATCTCTTTGTGATAGTGGTTCCTTTCATAACCAACATATACTATTTTATATAGGCAGATGAATTAGAAGTGCCATTAAATTTGGGTAAGTCTGGCATCTTAGATCGCTGAGGAAGCACATCCTTACTCTTTAAATCCCTGTCTTCTAGGCTAACTCTTTTACTAGCTGACAATACATGAGCCATCGCTTCTATCTTTTCTTCCATTTTCTTTAGGACTGAATCCTCTACTCTAGATGGCTTGCTTCTTAGGGCTTGTGTCACTATCAATTCCCTCTCTTCCTGAAGAATGAAATCTTCCTCAGGAGAAACACCCTTGTCTTTTTACTATTCAATAAGTAAAACCTTTGGCCTAGTACCCCTCGACTCACCCATTAAAGAAGGTCCTATAGTAGCGGCTGTAGTTGAAGCTTCTTTAAAAACAATAGGTTCTTCATGTGTAGTGACATGTGCTAAAGGTTGTTGTCCAGCAGACTGCACTAAGGAGGTCATCATTTCAATCATTATAGCCCTTATTCTTCTTTCAAATTCCTTAAACCTTCTGTCTAATTCCTAATTATCAGAGGCTTATATTTGTATTGGATCTGCCATTCCTGCACTTTTTGAAGTTAACTAAAAAATATATAGTAAACCCAAATCAGTCTCTGATGCTGATTCCAACAATTCTGATGGAGGCTTTCTAACAAAATGCCTATCCAGACCTCTAAACCACTTAGATGACTCTATAATGGCTAAAAAGGAAAAGATTGTTAGAATGATGCATGATTGTGAATGCAATGCATGAACATGTTGTGCATCATTCGTAAAACACATATACAAATAAAAAAAAACACCTTGCAACCTTAGTACTTCTCCCACAGGTGTTCGTGCAGCCTCTTTCTTAGGCAGGATTAGTTTATGGGTTAGCAGGGAACCCAATAAACATGGATGGTGCATGACAGAAAGCTGACAATATGACCTCTCTATATTTAAAGCGTAGGTAGATGTATTTTTGGTCACCATGTATTCAAACAAATTGAGATAAGCGTATTGGGGCATGGCAGCCTTTGATTAACACCTACGTCAATTCATTTGAATTAAGTCCAATACATAAAGACCCAAATAGGAAGTATAGTATTATGAGCCATAATACCTAGGGAATTTGTCTATTGTCACTACAGGAAGCATGGGTCTAGTGGCATAACTTTAAGGCTACCCAAGTATGGTCCCTGCTAATGAGTTTAGCTCATTACAAGCATAACGATCGATCGGGTCACCAATTGATATACCAAATGGTATAAGGCTTGGGCTAGTGATTATCCCCTAACGCTTCCCCATATTGAGTGAACATAGGGTTACACTTAAGGAATGCACCTATGGTCAAATAGGGATGCCTAACTTAATTCTAAGGCCATAGTATGTTCTAATGCAACCTATTTTCAAAGAAGGTTAAAATGATTAATCATAAACACTTATCTATATTAAATTAATCAAGTTATTTTCAAAGTAAAATCATGTGGTCTCTTGTGGAGTTGCCACTGTGACACTCGTCGAATCCCCTTAGGCATCTGGTTTATTCTTAAAAGCCCGCTTTTAGGGCTCGAGACCAAATAGAGGTTCATTTAACTCGTAAAGGCTGGTTATTTCACAATAGATAAGATATTATTCCTAACTATTGTTGACGATCAACCTACGAAGGCATCTTCTGGGCATGACAAGGTAGGTATCACGGAGTTGCATCCCAATAAAACATTAGAAAAGTGAGTTATAACCTGATAAAGTCAAAACCAGAGATAGTGTGAAATTCACTCCTATTTGTAACTTGGTTAATGTTTATATAAATGAGTGTTTGTGATTAATTCTTCCAACCTCTCAAGCATTTTCATGGCAAAAATTAAAGGTGCATTTCAATCACATCAAAAGCTGTAAAGTAATCGAAGTAATAAATAAAAAAATAATTACACTTATAACAAAAATAATCATATACAAAACCAGAGATTTATTGGGTTTTTTTTGAATGAGGACATTGGTCCTCTCATTCATATTTACAAAAACAAGTCTTTGAGTGTAGTTTGAATAAAAATGGGATAATTGATCCCTCGTTTTTTTGGAAAAAGAATCGTATTTGATTTATTTTACGGTAAAAGAATTATTTGGATTTATAAAAATAATCTTTAATTTACATGTTATTTTATGAATGAAAGTCGGGACATTGGTTCTTTCATTATAGAAAAATCCCACTCAAATTTGTACAAAATTATTTAGTGAATTTTTAAATTATCATTTGAATAAAATGGTTATTTATAGATAAATAGAGAAAAGCATGAAAGATATACATAAATCAGGCTATTTAATGTATTGGGAACATTGGTTCCCTGATGGATATTTATGAAATTTCTTGTATGACTTCTAGGATGAAAATGTGGACAGTGGTATATTTTTTTAGGAAAAAAACTGATTAATCAAGTAGAAAATATTTGATATGGATTTTCCTTGATTATCATGTGAAAACCCATTTTTACTAGCCATTACAGCCGATTTACAACAAAAATAAAGGAAAGAATATTACAAGCTAAATAGAAGGGCTAATCAATAGCTAAATAGCAAATGGGAAAAATTAATCCTAGGCTAATTTAAGCCCTTAATCTCCAATCCTTCCGTAAGCATAGGCATTAAATCATACCAAAAAAAGAGAATATGACATAAGTTAATAAAATAACATAGTTAAAATTAGTAAATGATAATAACAACATTTAAAATCATATAAATATATTAACAGTGATAATATTAAAACCAGGAATATCATCAAATAATATAAACAAGAACCCATGAATAAATAGTTATAACAAACAAAAATAAAAATTTTAGTGAAAGAAAGAAAATAAGAAAATCAAGGATAAAAAGGAATAAAATAAAACTCACATCAAGTATAAAGGGCACAAGAGAGTCACAGACACACATAGGGGAGAAAGGGAGTGAGTTATGGCCTAAAGGGTGAGTCACAGCCTAAAGGGTGAGTCACGACCTTGATTGAGGGAGAGTTATGCCCCCTTCAAGCGAGTCACTGGGTGATCCAAATGCGAGTCATAATGAGTCAAGCATGAGTTACGACCTAAGCCTGTGAGTCACTCATGACTTAAGATAATGAGTCACTCTTGACTCAAGGCCGTAAGTCATGCCTGGATCATCTAGTAACTATTGAAACATTGCAATGGCTACTCTAAAACCACTTAAATGTCAATTTAAGCCCTATACAAGAATGAAAATGGTTTTAACCCTCCTAAAACTTATTTAATATATGAAATGACCACCAAAAGGGCCAATATAGCATATGACATGAAATAAAAGCTAAAACAAAGCATGAAGATATATTATAGAAAAAGCAAAAATGAATGTGTATAAGAAGGAAAGTTGTAGATCTACATGTACTCAATATTTTTGCCTCTTATATTACCTTCAGTAGAGCTATTCTAAAAACTAGTAGATTTGCACCTTAGGCCTTTTTTCTCCTTCTTCTTCCTTTGTTTACTTTGAAACCAAGTAAAACCAGAGATTTTGTATTTTTTTTGTCTTATTCTCCTCTCTTAACTTTTTCAAATTCTGCTCTCCTAAAGAGATTAAGTCCTCCCTTGTTTAAATGACCATCGCTAGCATTAAATGTTGAGGATTAGGCCAAATAAAGTAAAAAATATTTTTCTTAAAAAACTAATCTTATTTTTTATGGGAAAAAAACTTAAATTATGAGGAACAAGGTTAAGTCATGGCCTTGATTGGTGAGTCAAGGGTGTGATTGGGGGTTAGGCCTCTAACAAAAGTCCAAAAAACTAAGTCTTAAGCAAAAATGGGGGGAGTCATGAGCTTGGGCCATGACTCGCTGACGACTCATGCCTTTGACTCATACCTAGTGACTCGAGTGACAAGCCAAAAGAAAAGGGAGTGAGTCACCGTTAAAGGCTGTGACTAGCTCCCAACCCATGAGTTAAGGCTGTGAGTCACTTCTGAGTCTATTTTAAACATTTAAATGTGCTCATTTAGCCAATCCAAAAGAGGAAAAAGAGAGGTAAACCCTAAAAATCATGAAAGCTTTGTAAAAAGATAGTTTTTTTGAAAAAAAAAACACTGAAGAAGGCCATAGCATTCTTGTTGTCTGGCTATTTTAGAACAACATTATCATCATCTGGTAACTTCGATAGAGGCTAATTCAGGAACCTGTGTCTACAATAATGTTTATAAACATCTTCATGCATATGACTTAAACTATTAAGTGAAGTCCTAATTTATAAAGATAGTACAAAGGAAATCATAAAAAGTTTATGATATGAGATGCTTATTGCATGCAAATATGTTAATACTTAAAATATCTCTAATCATAGTATTAACAAGATAGGATATTGTTAATATAGATAAATTAGCACAAGTTATACTTTTTGACTAAGTTATGTAGTATTTTTCAAAAGATGTGATCATAAAGATGATCGGAGTTAACATATGGATGCTTATTAGAAAAAATAAGTACATTAAAGACTATAATGAGAAACCTCACATGGGTACTGATGTTATTTCAATGAAGTATCTCATCATATCAATAGGTGCAAGTATCCTTGAACTTAAGATCATGAAAGAATCTCAAATGGCAAATGTTATGCTTTGACTCCATTACTTTTACTTGTAAAAGGGGTATATATAGCTTAGAGGTTGAGTATATCATGAATTACTTAGAGGTAGTTGAGTGATCAATAGAGGATTCACCATCCCAGCATAGTTAAAATTTTTATCTCAAGTGTTGTTATGCATCTTTATTCATGAATTCTGTAATCAAGATGGAATGCTAAGTGAATGAGATTCACTAGTGTATTTTGGAAATAAAGATAAAAGTAAAAGAATATAATGCATTCATGAATAAATTGACATAGAACATATTCTATTCATAAATGAGAGATAATAGTGTAGTGAAAGGAGTAATTGCATGGTAACTAATATACAAGGGTATAAAAGTCAGACCACTGACTTTCTGTTAACCTCGGTAGTCAAGATGTTTGGCTAGAAGCCTATATTGAATTGTGAATATGTGTATAAATATGAAAATATCATATTAATGATTAGAGAGTTTAAATCAAACAATTGTATGTGAGATAGAACGTCCATGTATAGTATACACTGTAACTATAAGAAAATGTGTTTTTACCAATGGAAAATTATCGACGAAATATAATTTTGTTGTTAATTACAGACAAAAATAAAATTCCGTAGGTAAAATCTTAGGCATTGTATATCTTTTATGATGGAAAAAAGAAATCGTTATCTTCCGTCATTAAAAATGGAGGCAAATGTTAGTAGCAAAATTTAATGATGGAATTTTGCGATTAAATATTGAGACAATCGTAAAATAAGGCACCAATGGAGTGTGAAAAAAGTTTTCTATAAAATTTACCAACATAAATAAAATTTCGTAGGTAATTTTTTTATGGAAATAACATTCCATAGGAAATTTACCGATAGAAAATAAACTTCATAGGGAATTGTAGAGTTAATGATGGTAATTATAATTTCATAGGGAAAAGTTATTTACATTATCGATAGAAAATTACAATTTTGTAGAGAATTGAGAAAGGACAAATATTTCTCCACAAAAAAATTTTTCCATCATAAAATGTAAAAATTACCGACGGTATTGATGAATTCTGTAAGGAAATTAAGGAAAAAAAACCTTAACCTTTAGTCCATATATCCCCTTCTCTTCTCACTCATTTTTCCTCCTCTCTTTTGCTGCCTTCTTCATCACCTCTACCTTTCCTCATTGTCACTTGCCCATCCCCTCTCTCTTGCCCCTCCTTTGCATTTCCCTCCCCACTCTATCCCTATTTACTCTCCTTTCTATCACTTTTCCCTCCCCTGTCCCTCCCTTCTCTGCCTCTAACTCTCTTTAGGGTTTGTGAAGGGCGACCATAAAGGTAAGAATTATGCCTCTAATAATTTTGTCCATTTTTTCTTTTTATGTTATCTGTGTCAATCTCAGCAATCCAGATCGACCTTAATTGATTTTTCTTTATTTTTACTCATTTTTGTATTTTGAGTTTTGGATTTACGTAAACTATGATTATTTTTCCATTTTTGTTGATAATTTTTACTTAAATAGCTTTTGGATTGCTCAGATTTTGATTTTTAGTGGTTTTCATGGAGAATTATTTTTATTTCTATGTTTTGGTAAAAAGGACTAGACCATTTGGAATCGTTGTTCCTATTTTGATTAATTTTCTTTTTATTGTTGAAAATTATATAGGTTAGGTTTGGTCTCGGGTTAGGAAATTCTATTAGCCTCAGAAATATAAACCATTTATGAGTAGGCAGATTATGAATAGGGAGAATAGGGAGCTTGGGATTGGAAGTGCTAGAAATGTCAATGTCAAATCTGGACTCCCTGTTACTGCTAGCACTGAGATGCTTGAACTCCTTAATGATGAGGAGTACATTCTCAGAATCAAGATCGTTAGTGATGATGACAGGCTAAAGGTATACAATCTCTTTCCATTTTTTCATTTATAACACTACTCTTAAAGATTCTCTGCTCTATTTTGCTCCTTACCTTATATGCAATTGGGTCATTCAGTGTTTTCTGTGTTTAGTCATGATTTAATTAATTAGATCACTTTTTGTACATTTCTGAATGGTTTGCTGTCTTTTTTGCATTTGGCAAGGAGTTTTGCTATCATTTTTCTCATAACATTTGCTTATTATGTTGAATCATCCTTTTCTTTATTTAAATTTGCTGTTGATTGGGATATAAAGGATGCCTAGTGGTGGTGTCCACTTTGTCAAATAATTTTAAATGTCATCTCAATTCCCTTTATTAATGTGGTATGTGATTTGGGATTTTGAAACCTAATTTATGATGGTGAACTTTGATGATTTCTTAGCTTGTATTAAATGCATTTACATGTTTAGTGGTTAAATCTATTATTGAATCTATAAAATCTTGACAAACTTGCAACTATTTATGTAATAATTGTTTGAAATGGTTACATAATAATGATTTTTCTTAGATTTTAGTAGAGATTTGGTTTAGATAAGATAATTTACATATGAATTAAGTTATTTGTGAGATGGTGGTAATGTTTGGACCCAAACAGAAGCAAATTACAAATCTAATTGTATATCTTTAGATTTGATCTACTGCTATAAAAATAAATTAATGATGCACCCTAAGCATAAAAGCTTTTAGTATTTTAAGTATTAAGAAAGGGAAATAATTTTGGAAGTAATGTGATTAGGAAGAAGAACAAAAATATCAGGGTAGAAAATGTTAATTTAGTGGTGTTTTGGGGGCCCTTACCCTTTTCCCAGTTTGTTATTAAATCTTATGAAAAAGGTCTATATAAGAAATAAGCCTGTCAGGCTAGGGAAAAGACCAACCTTAAGAACAAAATATTTATTATAAGGGAACTAAAATTTGTATCTCTTTGGTATTGTAGACACCGTTATCCGAGGTAGCCTAGATTAGGGTTACTCGACAATGAGGAAATAGTATATTTCTAATAGCAGGTATAAATCTGGAAGTTTTGATTGTGAATTTCTCATAGTTTTCTTAAAGATTTTATGATTTTTCAAGTGTTTTCAAATGGTTTTAACAAAAGAGCATAAAAACCTTGATTTTAGCCTTTAGTGGTGACAAATGGTCGTCTGTCATGTTGGGAATGGTTGTCTGTGGCTATCTCTCTCTTTTCAATGTTAGATTAGGGGTATTTTCATGAGTTTTAGGTTTTTGTTTGAGCGACGGCTACCTGTTATGAGGGACGGCCGTCTGTGATTTTCAAACCAAATTTTCCACATTTCTGGAATTCAAAATAGGAAGATAGAGTTTTGAGGGAATTTTCTATTTGAATTTTATGGGATCAATATCTCTAGATTTGGGAAGATAGAGTTAGAATTCAACTCTAACTTTACCCTAGGTATAAAAGGAAAATAATTTAGGATTTTTGAGGGGGAATCATTCTTGATTATAGATGTAATTCTTAGAGGAGGAAGAAAAATAATTTCTCTTTTTAAGAAGAAAATTCTCTAATAACTCATTTGATCTAAACACACACACATAAACTAAGAATCATTTAATTTTATGAAAGAATACAATTGGGGTAGGGATTTGGACTTCAAGGAATTTAGAGTCAAAATATCTCCTAAGGGTAATATTCTAGGCTCCTCTTTTATTTTCTCTCTTTAAATGTTATCATGCATGGTCAGATTTCAGATCCTGAAAAGAGATAAAAAGAAGAAAGGAGGTTATAATGATGTGCCACCTCTAATGTTTATGATCAGGTCTAGCTTGCCTAAATGGTATGTCATGAGAGACCTATATGGAAATGAGTACATGGCCATTACTCACTCCACCCCCAAAGTAACAAAGCCAAATGAAGAAAACTGGCCAATTTTAATGATTAATTATTGGGATACCCCCAAAGAGAGCGAGGATAAAGGGGTTTTAGTGCCCATTGACATTTAGAGTTCAGCTAGTGAAAGTGATGAGGAAATAAACGAAGAGAAAAAGGTGAAAGTGGTCACTAGAAGTGGAAGGGTGGCCCCAAAGATTGAAAAGCAGTCAGCTCCTACTGCAGTGCCTACGAAAAAGAAAGCTAATGGTGATAAATAATTAAGCAGTTGAAGAAGATGCAAGCATATATTTCTATTTGGGATTTGTTGAGATAGTCCCCTCGCACAGGCAGAAGTTAGTGGAAGCCCTGAGTGAATCTTGTAACCTCCTAATTCCTTAACCATGGATAATCATCAAACATCATCAATCATACCTAATCAAGATCAGGCATAAATACTAATAGTAATAATAATAACATAGGCCCTGATTACATGCCATAATTATATAAACTTATGGATAAATAATCATAACATAAAAAGGCCTTCAAGCATCCTGAAAACCTCAAGGCAACCACATCTTACCCGATCCTCTGAAGTTTTCTTGAAACCTACATGGATAAACAAACCCGTGCTAAGCTATAAAGCTTAGTGGGGAACAAAATCTATGGATAAGCTCTTACAATATTCTTCATCAAACCAAATATAATTATCATAATAACATAAAATAACTATGAGGTTACATTATTTATCATGCCATACTGGGCATCCCGAGGAGCTTTCAACCTTAACCATTTATGCCATCATTACCAAATACTAAAAGCATTGTATAAACTTATCTTATCCTTAAAACTTGTTAGTTAATGATCATCTTTAATCCCTTTCTTATTGCCTAGAAGATTCATGCATCTTATAATTCTTCTATTCAAGAATACTGATATCGTCGTTATATTTGTCAACCATTAACTTAATAACATTAACCAATTTGGTTACCTAACATGTGCATTTAACATTTATTCATAGCCAAAAGGAAGTGCTCATGTTATATAATGTTGCAATAGATATTGCTAGGCATGCTTTCATTACATATATTACAAACTTATCATTTTGTTCGGGTTTTCTGCACATGTCTTCCTTATTGCTATATTATCATGGCACTTTAAACATCATACAGATTAATATCATATCATGCTTTGCACTTTGATTTATATTAGAATTGTACCTATACACGTACATATATATAAATGTTCATATACACACAAACTTGCATGCCATTCCAATGAATAGGTATTACACCTCATGATTAACTAGCACAGTCTCCATACCACATGCAAACATTTTCTAATTTTCCCATACATGAATGTTATTATGCATGTCATAGTTCATATAATGTTTAATTCAATCTTGTAAGCTTGTGGCCCATGCAGCCCAACTATTCACCGTGAAACCAACTTACACTGGCAGTCATACGACGATCTTTCTCATCGTTGATGTAAGACATCACAATCAAGTAATACATAACATGGCATTTCATTTCATAGCAATAGTTTATAGCTAACTAAAATTTAGAGTAAAGCAATATAATAGATCATTATCATGATTCCAATATATATATAAATGATGCGATCGATACATACGTTACTTTGTTTCTTAAACCATTTATATCTTTAATAGCTTGCCTAAGTACTAGTTCAAAAGGTGGATAATGGGAGCAATGGATACCCGAAGGTATCAAACTATGGATATCCGAAGATATCAAACAATGGACCCAAAAGGGGTCAAGTAATGGTTCCAACAAAGAATAAACTATGGACCCAAACGAGGTCAAACGATGGTTCCATTAAGGAACAAGACCAAACGGGGTCAACATACAGCAGCTGCGACTGTATCCCTCTAGGCATGCCTATCTAATCCTTAACTAAACTAAGACCCACAGGCTTAACTTTTTAAGGCATCTCTTAATTTAACATATTTTTCTTTACTTAGCACATCATTTAGCTTAAAGCCACTTTTTATAAAAGAATGCATATCATTCTTTTCATACATCAATGCTGAGCTTTAGGCTCTATTACATATGGATGTTGTCATATGATCGTATGCTTGCATCAATTTCTTTCGTTCATATCATAATAGTTACATGTTTATGCAACAATAACAACATATCATCTTTCATGGTTAGCATTACGCGTACCCACATGCGCTCGTACATATATGTGCAGTTTAAACATGGCAATACATGATTTCATTACTCATACTTGTTCGCATATTAAATCAAGCTACTTTTCATAGCATGCTCGAATCAATTCTTCCACATATACTTACATAACTCAAGAATAGTTCTCAAGGATGTACCTTGTTATTGCTTGCCGTGAGTAGTTTCCCTATTCCCTATAATTAATCACATTAAACATAATCATATATAGCAGCACTCAAGTATTCATGATTCATGTGATAGAATACCTATGTTCTCATATGGCTTAAGGTCAACATTTCTCCATCTATAGCCTCTTTAGCTCACTTTTATAGTCTATTATATCATAGGCAATAGATTATTTACCTTAACATTATCACATATATCATGATCATTTTATTTGTACTTTCTGTTTTATAACATTATTTTCTTAGAGGAGTTGTATAAGATTATATCATCTTATTCGTTAGAACATTACTTGCAGACTTGTAACTTTCATTTTACATCATAGGGTATGAATAACATATGAGTATGATCCTTTACATCAAAGTTCACCATCAATTCCCATTATGACTTGAAGTATAATTAAGCTTCTGTAGTTTTATAATACCCCTTAACACATTCCTTCTCTTTTTAACTTAGGCATATTACATACCTTATACCTGTATGTAAAATACATTAATCAGCATGTACATTTAAAGTTACTAGGTTACCTGTAACATGGCAACTATATTATTCTCATTACAAGGCTAAATCATAATAGTCTTGTGTCCCTGTAAAGGATTATCAGAATAGTATCTGGGTAGAACCAATTGCTTTGGCCTAGTACATACTTTATACCATACTATAAAGGGCATATCAAATAGCATAAACTCGTGTGATTACTGTATTTCTTCTAATTCTTCTTAGTTTCTGGCTATTAGGCACTAAAACATATTTTAGAAACCTAATTATTTTAGCATCATTACCTATAACTTCTTCTAATTAGAGTTCAAGTAGACTCCAATTCCTATCTTTATAGGATTATTGTTTTAAAGCTTTTCAATCTAATCTGTGTATAATGATAATCTTGTTTTTAGTGTTTATTTTCTGGATAATTTTTGTGTTTTAGTGTCTCATCTTGCTTGTTTTTAGTGTTTAAGACTATATTATTGTTTCTTATATGTATTTTAGTTATTTTTCTTAATTTAAAGTTTTTAGGTGCTTAATTATCTTAAATTTTACTTTTTGCAGAAAATTTTACTAAGGCACGGCTGAGACAAAATTTCCCAGCCATGTCCAGTGCAGATGGCAAAGCGCACCGTTTCACCATTAGCCACGGCCGAGATGATTCATCCCAGCCGTGCCCAATCCAGGAGTCAAAGCGCACCATTTCATTAAAAGTCACGGCTGAGACAAATTGTCCCAGCTGTGGCCATGGCAGCCTGCGAAGCACTTTTGATCCAGAAGCTTGACACGGCTGAGACAAAATGTCCCAGCCGTGCCCTTTCCTTTTGTTGCGGCTGAGACAAAAGTGTCCCAGCTGTGGCCTCTTGGACAGCTCTATAAAAGCTGCGAAATTTTCTGCTTAGGGAGTCTTTTTTCTAGGGTTTCGTGCTTAGAGTGTTTAGGTAGAGTAGAAAACACTATTTTTCATACTTGGTGGGTTTTTCGTCCTTAGATTTTGAGTTTTACTTGTAAAAATTACACTTTTAACTTAGTTTTACTTCAAGAACACAAAGATAGTTATAGTTTTAGTCTCTAGCTTGAAGATTACTGCTTACAATCAAGTTGCTGTTTGGAGAAGAAGAGGAGGAGCTTCATCAACTTCAAATCTTCAGCTTTAAATGGGTTTTATAGTTTTCACTCTTACTTTGTTAAATTTTTACAATATGGATAGTGAGTAGTTGTTTTTGTTGTTTGGGGGAGCTTTGAATCCCTACTCATAATGTGAATATTGAGCATATTTTGATTTTTACATGAATAAATGGTCTATTTTGTTGTTACTTATTTATATTTCATGGGTTTTCAATCTATTGAGTTAATTTTCATACATGGATGAATGATGTTTATCATATATCTTTGAATGTGTATTAAGTCTAGTGGATTGAAGTCCATGTTTAATCTTGCTCAGTTTTTCCTTCATGAATGCTGTATTATTTTAGACGGCTCCGGAATGGGATTCTAAATGTGCAGTAATTGTGATTCTAAGACTAGAGTGTGGAGTGAAATGGATTAGATTTGGGTTTTTTGGCTCCGGAATGGGAAGGCAAACCAAACTTAGGATGTTAGACCCGTGCATAGGCTAGTTGTTGAGTTGGCTCCGGAATGGGAAGTTTAGCAACTAGAATAGCTGGCTCCGGAATGGGAAGCTTGGATTAAGAGGGTTATCCCGAGTTCATTCATGTATACTTTTTCGTAAAAATTTATTCACATTTGGGTATGGGGTGGATAAGTGAACCCGAGTAACGCTTTATTTCTATAGATTTTTATATTTGCTAACTTTTAAGAATTTAATACTCTGAATTTAAATTTCTCTATTTTACATACTTAGGCTTTTAAGTTACATTTTATAAATCAAACAATTCATACACTCAACAATTAGGAATTCTTTAGCATACAATTAATCCTCATAGTTTGCACACACACATTTCCCTTGGGTTCGATATTGAGGGTCCTAATTATACCCCACTTTATTACTTGTCGATCTAGTGCACTTGCTAGGGTCGCAACAAGTTTTTGGCGCCGTTGCCGGGGAAATTGGCGTTGTTAGTGAGCAGTGATTTTTGTTTGTATGTGTTTTCTTTTCCTTATTTTATTTTTCTTGATTCTTTTCAGGTGAAATTGGTGCATGAATAGAACAAGACAAGAGCAATTACTACCTTTTGATCCTGAAATCGAGAGGACTCTACACCAAAGAAGGAGGGATAATAGAGATAACGAGATGGAGCACGATCCTCCTCTTGATGAGTTTCCTCCCGAGAATGAACAAATGCCGAGGGCACATGAACAAATGCCAGGGGTAAGAAGAGAAGAAATGCCTAGGCAAAGGACCATATGAGACTATGCTGTGCCAAGGTGGAATGAAGATCACCGAACAATTGTATTACCGAGAGGAGTACAATTTGAGCTCAAACCAGCCACCATTACCATGGTACAGAGGAATCAGTTCTCTGGTTCAGAAGTAGAGGATCCAGCCCAGCATATCGACATATTTCTGGAAGTGAGTGACACTGTTCAAATTCCAGGTGTTGGTACGGATGCAGTGAGGTTGAAGCTGTTTCCATTCACATTGATTGGCAAGGCAAGAGAGTGGTTACAAATGTTACCACGTCAGTCAATATGGACATGGGATCAAATGCAAGAAAGGTTTTTAATGAGATTCTTTCCTCCAACAAAGACTGCAAGCATCCGAAATAACATCATGAGTTTTCATCAGATGAATGAAGAGCCTTTTCACGAGGCATGGGAGAGGTTTAGAAGATTATTGAGAAGCTGTCCACATCATGAAATAGCTGTCTACCAATTGATGACCATCTTTTATGCGGGAGTTACACCTCAAACAAGGTCATTATTGGATGCAGCATCGGCAGGATCTTTCTTGAACAAGCTGCCTAAGGACGCTTTTCAGTTGTTAGATGAGATGGCGGCAAATGATTCACAATGGACTGCCCCTAGATCAGTCCCAAGAAGACAAGGTTTACACAATGTGGATGAGGTAGCACTGTTAAAAGCACAGCTAGAATTGGTAAAAAAGGAGCTGAGTGGTTTGAAAGTTCAAAATGTGGCTGCAGTGAATCAAGGGAGTGGACCGTGTGAAAGTGAGCAAGTTATCCAAGAAGGAGGAGTGGTAGGTGATGTAAATTCATTAGGTGATTTTAAAAGGAATGATCCCTACAGCAATTCATATAATCCGGGATGGAGGAATCACCCTAATTTCTCATGGAAGGATGGGAATCAACAAGCTTCATCTTCTCAACCACAACCAAGAGCACCTTACCACTCAAATGTCTATCATAGTCAAGCTCAGCCCCACCAACCACAAACCACCAATCACTACCAAGTCCCCTATCCACCAAATCACCATCAAGGGAAAAACTCTAATCAACCTCAACCATACCATCCACCGGGATTTCAATCAAGACCACCCATTCAAGAAAAGAAGCCAAATTTAGAAGACATGTTTGCTAGTTTCATGAATAGCCAACAACAATTCATGGCGAGTCAAGATTCAAGGTGGAAATCTCAAGAGCAATGGAACTGAAATCAAGATACTTCAATGAGAAATTTGGAGACTCAATTGGGTCAACTTGCAACTTCAATTTCAAACAAACAACCGGGGACATTTCCTTCAAATGTGGATCGCAATCCCAGGGAGGAGGCCAAAGCAATCACTCTGAGAAGTGGCAAGGAAGCAGTACGGGAGGACGAAAGAGGTAAATCACCAACTTCACCAACTGATTTGGAGGAACCAACACGGAAGGTAAGTACTTCTAACTCTAGAGTAGAGGTAGATGTGGATGCTCCAAGAAATGACAAGGGAAAGAGTATAGTGAATCCGAACATAGAGGATCTTGATATCAATAGGTTGCCATTTCCTGCTGTAGCTAGGAAGGAGAAAAAAAATGAGCAATTAGCTAGATTTTTAGAAATGTTTAAGAAATTGCATATTAATTTGCCTTTTGCTGAAGCCCTAGCACACATGCCCAACTATGCTAAGTTTATGAAAGAACTTTGTTCTAATAAAAAGAAATTAGAAAGGTATGGAACTGTGCAACTCACTGAGAACTGTAGTGCAATTATAATGAACAAGATCCCGGAGAAATTAGAAGATCCAGGTAGCTTTACTCTACCTTGCGAAATTGGTGAAACTTTCATTGGAAACGTTCTATGTGATCTAGGAGCCAGCATTAATTTAATGCCTTATTCTATGTGCAGAAAACTCAATTTAGGCGATCTCAAGGAAACAGGAATGCCACTCTAACTTGCAGATAGATTGATGAGAAGGCCTAAGGGAGTTATTGAGGACTTGCTGGTGAAAGTAGGAAAATTCATTTTTCCCGTGGATTTTGTAGTCATGGAAATGGAGGAAGACAGGAGAGTACCCCTTATCGTGGGAAGACCATTTTTGAACACTGCAAAGGCTTTGATTGACGTTCATGGGCAAAAGGTGACTCTTCGATTCAACAATGAAGAACTGGTGGTGGATATGAACAAGTCTCAGAAATATCCATCAAGTGACCTAGAAGAGTCAGTCTACTTCATGGACAAAATCGACGAATGTGTAGAGGAAGTGCAAGAAAAAGTACTGCTAAATGATCCAATAAATTCAAGTTTGATGCATTCCTTAGAAAATGAAGAATTGGATGGAGTAAAAGAAGAACTAATAGCAGCTGTGGTGAAAGACTGCGAGGAGGAAAATTCAAAGCAAGAGAAAATCACTCTACAAGAGGGAGAATTGAAATATGAACTAAAACCTCTTCCTTCTCATTTAAAGTATGTATTCTTGGAAAGAGAAGAAAAACCAGTGATTATTTCTTCTTTGTTGACAGGTGCTGAAGAAGAGACGCTACTCAAGGTGTTGAAAAAACACAAAGAAGCAATAGGATGGGAGACAGCGGACTTGAAGGGTATTAATTCGAGTTACTGCACACACCGAATTCTTATGGAGGAGGATTGCAAACCGGTCGCTCAACCCCAAAGACGACTCAATCCAGCTATGCAAGAGGTTGTGAAGAAAGAGGTACTTAAACTGCTTGATTCAGGTATAATCTATCCAATCTCTGATAGTAAATGGGTTAGCCCAGTGCAATGCGTTCCTAAGAAAGGGGGAATGACAGTAGTAAAAAATGAATTAGATGAACTAATCCCCACTAGGACAGTCACGGGTTGGAGGGTGTGCATAGACTATAGGAGATTGAATCATGCCACCAGAAAAGATCATTTCCCATTGCCATTTATTGATCAGATGTTAGAAAGGTTAGCAGGTAATAGGTTCTATTGATTTTTAGACGGGTATTCGGGTTATCTGCAAGTTCCCATAGCCCCTAAAGATCAGGAGAAAACCACCTTTACCTGCCCTTATGGCACTTTTGCCTATAGGAGGATGCCTTTTGGCTTGTGCAATGTGTCGGCTACATTTCAGCGGTGCATGATGGCAATTTTCCATAATTTTATAGAGAAATTTATGGAGGTATTCATGGATGACTTCACCATATACGGGCTTGACTTTGAGAGCTGCTTAGAGCATCTCGACTTAGTGTTAAGTAGGTGTAAAAAGACCAACTTAGTGTTAAATTGGGAAAAATGTCACTTTATGGTGAGGGAAGGGATAGTTTTGGGGCATAAGATTTCTGAGAAGGGGATTGAGGTGGACAAGGCAAAAATAGAGGTTATAGAGAAGCTCCCACCACCGACCAATGTTAAGGGAGTAAGGAGTTTTCTAGGGCATGCAGGTTTCTATAGAAGGTTTATAAAGGATTTTTCAAAAATTGCAAAACCTTTGTCAAATTTGTTAATGAAAGATGCTCCTTTTGATTTTGATGATAAATGTTTATTGGCCTTTGAATTGTTGAAGTAGAAGCTTATTTCAGCTCCGGTGATTATATCTCCGGATTGGAATTCGCCATTTGAACTAATGTGTGATGCGAGCGATTTTGCAGTAGGAGCAGTGCTCGGTCAAAGGCAAGAGAAAGTCTTTTGTGCTATTTCTTATGCGAGCCACACTCTAACAGGAGCTCAAGTCAATTATACCACAACTGAAAAAGAGCTTCTTGCCATTGTATTTGCATTTGAGAAATTTTGACCATATCTATTAGGAGCGAAGATTGTGGTGTGGTCTGATCATGCAGCACTAAGGCATCTCTTTGCCAAAAAGGAATCCAAGCCAAGACTAATAAGATGGGTACTCCTATTGCAAGAGTTTGATTTAGAGATTAAAGACAAGAAGGGGGCAGAAAATCATGTAGCAGATCATTTGTCAAGAATGGAGCATGATCATATTGAAAAAGGGGAGATTTCGGATTTATTCCCTGATGACCGAATTTGTTCATTATTTGTTTGTGAAGTTTCTTTACCTTGGTTCGCTGATGTTGCAAATTTTCTTGCAGGAGGTTATATACCAAGAGACTTCACATGGCAACAAAGGAAGAAGCTTAAAGCTGATGCGAAGCACTACATCTAGGATGATCCTTACCTCTTCCGTCTTTGTGCTGATCAAGTTCTCAGAAGATGTATTCTTAAGGAGGAGCAAGTAGAAATCATGCAAGCCTGTCACAGTGGAGAAGCTGGTGGACATCATGGACCTAATAGAACGGTATCAAAAATTCTCTCTTCTGGATTTTATTGGCCCACCTTATTTAATGATGTTAAATTGTTCATTCAAACTTGTGATTGATGTCAAAGGGTGGAAAATATAACTAGGAGAGATGAGATGCCATTAACTAATATGCTTGAGGTTGAAATGTTTAATTTGTGGGGAATAGATTTCATGGGGCCTTTTCCGGTTTCTTATGGGTTTGAGTATATCCTAGTGGTAGTAGATTATGTGAGTAAATGGGTAGAAGCTGTAGCCACTAGGACTTGTGATGCAAATGTTGTCTTATAATTCTTAAGGAAGAACATATTCACCCGTTATGGAGCCCCGAGAGCTATCATTAGTGATGGTGGGAAGCACTTTGTTAACCACCAATTCAAGGTCTTGTTGAAAAAATTTGGAGTGAGACATAAAATCACTACCCCATACCATGCCCAAGCTAATGGCCAAGTTGAAGTGTCCAACTGAGAGTTAAAAGCCATATTGGAGAAAACTGTCAGTGCATTTAGAAAGGATTGGTACCTTAAGCTAGATGAAGCTCTGTGGGCATATAGGACAGCCTTTAAGACACCAATAGGAATGTCACCTTTTAGGTTAGTGTTTGGCAAGTCTTGTCATCTACCAGTGGAATTGGAGCACAAGGCTTATTGGGCTACTAAGTTCTTAAATCTTAATCTTGAGAATGCAGGAAAATGTAGGTCCTTGCAGTTGAATGAGTTGGAAGAGATTCGATTCTGGGCCTATGAACATGCGAAGAAGTACAAGGAGAACACGAAGAAGTGGCACGATCATAAAATCGCCAAGAAGGAATTTGTGCCAGGAATGAAGGTACTTCTTTATGATAGCAGACTGAGGTTGTTCCCTGGAAAGTTGAAATCAAGGTGGAAAGGACCATTTGAGGTTGTTGAGGTCTCTAGCTATGGAGCAGTAACCATCCGACATCCGAAAGAAGGTCATGGGCGAGAGTTCAAGGTAAATGGTCACCGATTGAAGCCATATCTCGATTCCAAGTATGAGGCTGCATCAGTGATCCTCACTTTTAAAGATGATCCATGAGAGCTATGAAAGTCGAGCTGGCGACTTGTTAAACCCAGAACTTTTTCTCATCGTTGAACTCAATTTCTTTTCTTTTCGATTTCTCTTTAATTTCTTACAAGTTTAACATGTTTAGTGTTGTTTATTTTGTCAAAAGTTTGGTTTTTAGTTGTTGTTGTTAGGTTGATTTCTTTGAGGAGAGAACGTACTTTAATAGGGCAAATTAGTAGATGGGCACGGCTGAGACAATTCATCCCAGCCGTGTCCCTTTAAAATTTTTTGAGAGACAGAAGGGTGCCACGGCTGAGACAAATCGTCCCAGCCGTGGCCTTCTCCGTGCCAAATTCTAGATGAAGTCCAGAAGGTAGGCACGGCTGAGACAACTAGTCCCAGCCATGGCAAAAAAAAAATTTAAATTTCAAATTTCAAAAAAAATATAAAAATAAAAATAAAAATTTAAAATTTAAATATAAAAAAAATTAAAAAAAAAAGTTTAATTAAATAATTAATCTAGTTAGGACACGGCTGAGACAAATAGTTCCAGTCGTGCCTTTTGGTTTGTTTCGAATCCAGTAGGGTGGCACGGCAGAGACAATTTTTCCCAGCCGTGCCTTTCATTTTATCAAAATGGGGAGTTTTGATTTTAAGCTGGGCACGGCAGAGACAAATAGTCCCAGCCGTGTGCTAAAGAGAAGTAAATGCATTTTTGTTCTCTTCAATTGTCACGAATTCTTGCTTCCTTTCTTTAAAATTATGGATGGTTATGCATGTTGGCATGTGCTTGGTTAGTTTTATGCATCATTGTGTGTATTTTATGGCCAAACACACTTTGCCCGCCACCTGTTCGATAAATTGCCAAAGAGAAGCAAGAAACAGTTTCTGTTTTAGTTACTTTGTTGCTTACCCTTGTTTGCCTCACACTCATGCCCAAGAAATATTTGCCATGTTTTTATGTTTCACAAATAATTGAGAGGATTAATATAGGAGTTAGGCAATTATTTGTATTCGGGCCATTTTGTTGAGTTTTTGGTTGTCCCTCGCTCAATTGCATATGCTTTAAGTTGTGTTTTGGTTCTGTTATTCGTGTGAGTAGTCCACTTGCGTTTGTTTATGTTTGTTGCTTATATTTTAGGCAGGTTAATTGTTTTATCTTATCGTTCAAGTGCTATGTTTTGTCTTTAAGGCTTATTTGTTGTGTTGTTGTGTTGCAGGCAAAATGGCACCCAAAAGATCTCGTCCAGATGCTGGTGCTTCATCATCTGCCCCTTAAGGGTCTTCTAAAGTTAAGGTTCTAGCATGGGTGCCCTCAAAATTTACGAATCAGTGGGCCATATTTTGCAAGCAAGAGTATCTAGCTACCCCTCGCCTAAATATGGGAGATATGGCGGAGTTTGGCTTTCAGAATGAATTAGAGAGATTGTTTAATGGTGTAGGTTGGAAAGTCTTTTATGAGCGGAATGAGCAGGTCTACCCTCATTTGGTCTGTGACTTTTTGAGCACAGCCAATATCAGAATGGGAGTGGATAGTCACGATGATCCGGGCTATGTGAGTTTTTGGCTCAACGGCAGTCTATATCAGATGACCTTCAATGCATTTTCTGATGTCTTGGGTTTCGACCAACATGCTCCCCGAGACATTACCCATCTCAACAAACAAGAAATCTGGATGGGCATTTATGATCCCAAGGATCCTACCTATTTTAACCCTAAGAATACCAAGGCACATCACCTAAGGGATCATCCACTGCGAATTATGCATCGGTATTTAGCCCTGGCCTTCTTTAGCCATCTTGGTGGGCCCGAAAATGTTAATGCTAACGAGGCCACCATTTTGTATGCGATGCATAATGGAATTCGATTAAATGGGGCTGCTTTCATTGCCCATAAGGTCTTGGATTTGCGTTCATTCCCAAAGCGGGATTCGAAGCTAGCAATGGGAGGGTTTGTAACTACTTTGGCCCGTTTCTTTAACCATACAAGATTGGGTGCTGCAGCTGCCAAGCCAATGATTATTGATCGGAAAATGCTGAGGAACATGGCTGTACTGATTGACGACCCTCACTTTCCAGGGCAAGGAAATTTGGTAGTTTTGGTGTGGGCTTTATATCGTGCAGCTGTGCACAAGGGAGCCACGGAATTGGACCGACCCGAAGCTGAAGCATCTACCTTGTCCTCTGAGCAGTATAATGCTCTTAACACCCGACTTGACAACATCTCTTAGAGGATGGACTCCGGGTTTACATCCATCACGCAGCGGATGGATGACATTGTTACAGCTCTCGGCATGCTGCAATCCCGATTCGATAGCCAGTTTCCGCCTCCACCACCGCCTTCCTTACCATGATTTCAGGGATTTTTCCTTCACTCATCCCTCCATTGTTGTTTATATTCTTTTGGCCTTTTGCTGAGGGCAGCAAAAGTTTTAAGTGTGGGGTGAGGGTTTGAGGATGAAGATTGTTTGACTTAGTTTTTCTGTTTTTGCTTTTGATGTTGTTTCTTTTAGTTGTGGGATGTCGTTAGTTTTTGCTTTTGTGTTATGACTGTAGTTTGCTAATTGGATTTCTTTCATGTTTTTCCATTTTTTTATATATAGTTTTTATCTTGATGTTTGATTTTGATATTAGTTCTCTTCTTTTTGTGTTTGAAAGTTGTATTACATTATGCATTTCTTAGTGTCGATTTAGTTTAATTTTTTTAGACTGTTAATTACTCTTGCAATTAGCCTAAATTTGCCAGTTAATCTTGTTTAGAATCAATTTGAACTTAAAATTTGAACTGCTTATTTAGGAGGTTTGAGTAGCCAAAGAGTAGTAGTATTGTTCAGGGAAGTTCTTCTTTTGAATTGATCTCGATTAATTATATATCATTCAATTTCTAACTTAATGAGCACGGTAGGCTAAGTTTTATGAAATTAAAACCAGTGAGTAAAAGCATTTGAGTGAAAAAAATTCTGGAATAGTTAGAACCTTCCTCATCACCCTTTGAAACAAATATTCAACTCAAATAAGATTAGGATATGACCCAGGCAACCTTCTTTGGTAACTAATTTTTGAATGACTTTTGACCTACCCTTAGTAAATTTTACCATTGTTAGCCCCTTTGAGCTTAATTGGTATGCTAAAAGCGTACTACTTAATTTTTCTTGATTACACTTATGCTAAACCATGTAGCCTAAAATTCCTTTGTCTATCCCATTTCGGAATTGGCCACTCTAGGTTGGGAAATAAAATTTGCATGTTAGGTTTGATAAACTTCTAATTATCAGTTGAGAAGAAAAGGGAAGTTGAAGTTTAAGATTGATAAACAATTAGTGTTTTTGGTGCCCTTCTTAGTAAGTGAATGAAAATTTCACTATAAAAAAATATATAATAATAATAATAATAATAATAATAATAATAATAATAAATCAGTTATTATGTTGCAGAAAATAAGTGTGGGGTACCTAGCATTTATAGGAAGTATCATTTATCTTGCTTCCTACAATTTTGAGAATCCAACTAATGTCCTGAGATTAGTTTCCCTTCTTACAATGATAAAGCATGAATTTTGAAGGGGTTATTTTCTTGAGAAAGTTAGGTGAGTTGTATTTTGGATAGTGTGGTTAATTCTGTTTTGCTAGCCTTATCAAATTTTTTGGAACCTTTGCCCTATCCCCATTACAACCTTAATGTAAGCCCTGGTGATCCAGTTTTGTTTTGAGTTGTTTAGTTGAGATGACCCTTGTGGTTTAGGTGCTAAAGGAGAGGCTTATGACTGTTCTGATTTGCAAGCGCCAAATTGTTGCAATTCTCTGTTTGCTTGAATTTACTGGTAGTTTTGGTTTTTGAAAGAAATTAAATCGGTTTTGGCCTCGCACACACACACAAGAAATTGTATGGTATAGATCAGTTTGAGTCTTTTTAATTGAATTCTTCATCTGAGTGTCTTCTACTAAGTGTTGCTAGAATCTCTCTGAATTTGCTTGTTCTTATGTGGAGTTTGAATTTTCAAGATTGTGGATGATTCGTTTGCTCAAGGGCAAGCAAAAAGCTAAGTGTGGGGTAGTTGATAATCTTGTTTTTAGTGTTTATTTTCTGGATAATTTTATGTGTTTTAGTGTCTCATCTTGCTTGTTTTTAGTGTTTAAGACTATATTATTGTTTCTTATATGTATTTTAGTTATTTTGCTTAATTTAAAGTTTTTAGGTGCTTAATTGTCTTAAATTTTACTTTTTGCAGAAAATTTTACTAAGGCACGGCTGAGACAAAATTTCCCAGTCGTGTCCAGTGCAGATGGCAAAGCGCACCGTTTCACCATTAGCCACGGCCGAGATGATTCATCCCAGCCGTGCCCAATCCAGGAGTCAAAGTGCACCGTTTCATTAAAAGTCGCAACTGAGACAAATTGTCCCAGTCATGGCTATTGCATATTTCAAAATGTGCCGTTTCATTAAAGGTTGCGGCTGAGACAAAGTGTCCCAGCCGTGGCCATGGCAGCCTGCGAAGCACTCTTGATCCAGAAGCTTGACACGGCTGAGACAAAATGTCCCAGCAGTGCCCTTTCCTTCTGTCGCGGCTCAGACAAAAGTGTCCCAGCCATGGCCTCTTGGACAGCTTTATAAAAGCTGCGAAATTTTCTGCTTAGGGAGTCTTTTTTCTAGGGTTTCGTGCTTAGAGTGTTTAGGTAGAGTAGAAAACGTTGTTTTTCATACTTGGTGGGTTTTTCATCCTTAGATTTTGAGTTTTACTTGTAAAAATTACACTTTTAACTTAGTTTTACTTCAAGAACACAAAGATAGTTATAGTTTTAGTCTCTAGCTTGAAGATTACTGCTTACAATCAAGTTGCTGTTTGGAGAAGAAGAGGAGGAGCTTCATCAACTTCAAATCTTCAGCTTTAAATGGGTTTTATAGTTTTCACTCTTACTTTGTTAAATTTTTACAATATGGATAGTGAGTAGTTGTTTTTGTTGCTTGGGGGAGCTTTGAATCCCCTACTCACAATGTGAATATTGAGCATATTTTGATTTTTACATGAATGAATGGTCTATTTTGCTGTTACTTATTTATATTTCATGGGTTTTCAATCTATTGAGTTAATTTTCATACATGGATGAATGTTATTTATCATATATCTTTGAATGTGTATTAAGTCTAGTGGATTGAAGTCCATGTTTAATCTTGCTCAGTTTTTTCTTCATGAATGCTGTATTATTTTAGACGGCTCCGGAATGGGATTCTAAATGTGCAGTAATTGTGATTCTAAGACTAGAGTGTGGAGTGAAATGGATTAGATTTGGGTTGTTTGGCTCCGGAATGGGTAGGCAAACCAAACTTAGGATGTTAAACCCGTGCATAGGCTAGTTGTTGAGTTGGCTCCGGAATGGGAAGTTTAGCAACTAGAATAGCTGGCTCCGGAATGGAAAGCTTGGGTTAAGAGGGTTATCCCGAGTTCATTCATGTATACTTTTTTGTAAAAATTTATTCACATTTGGGTATGGGGTGGATAAGTGAACCCGAGTAACGCTTTATTTCTATAGATTTTTATATTTGCTAACTTTTCAGAATTTAATACTCTGAATTTAAATTTCTCTATTTTACATACTTAGGCTTTTAAGTTACATTTTATAAATCAAACAATTCATACATACAACAATTGGAAATTCTTTAGCATACAATTAATCCTCACAGTTTGCACACACACATTTCCCTTGGGTTCGATATTGAGGGTCCTAATTATACCCCACTTTATTACTTGTCGATCTAGTGCACTTGCTAGGGTCGCAACATATAACAAGGTATATATATATATGTACTTTCATTTTAAGAGATCATGCTTTATTCATTTGCAGGTGACTTTGGATGAATTACAGCTTAAATCAATATTCATCTTATTATAATAGCTTTTATGTCTTTTAATTTCTATAATAATTCATGCTATATTCATGTCTTTCTGAATCATATCTTTATAAACTTTGGCATTAGAACAAACTTTCATAATCTATCACTCCCTTAGTAATCAAGTAACATATCCCTCTCAATTTAATAATTATTTACCATCACTCATACTGATTACTAATCAATTATCTTAAATCTTGCTCTCGTCAGGATCTTATGAACCACATAATATTGTGTTCAATATCTAATTACATGGCTTAAATCTTGGGGTGAGCATATACTCGGATGCATGAAAGAGTATATATATAAAGCATGACTGGTCAAACATTTCATACAGTGAAGGGAGGGTTGGCCATGTATTTTCGAAAATAAAAGGCATAATTGGCTGCAAGGAGAAGATAGACATCACGTGGCCGTGGGTGAGAGAAAGGGAAGCATCACATGGCCATGGGTTTCCAAAGAGAAAACCCATGCGTGGTCATGTGTGGAAAGAAAGCATTCCATGCATGGCCACATGCTTTGAAGAAGAAACACATAAAAGACACACATGTGGCCATGGGTGAGAATTGAAGCAAACCTGCGTGGCCATGTGTTTTGAAGAAGAAACACACGTGGCCATGTGTTTTCTTCTTCAAATACACACATGGTCGCTTGCTTTGAAGAAAAAACACACGTGGCTGTGTGTTTTGAAGAAGAAACACACACATGGCCACGTATGAGAGAATGCCATGAAACCCAGAGACCCCGATTAAGCGGAGCATGCATTAAAACCCTAGATCTCATATCCCAACTTCCTTAAATGCTCATCTAAGTTATCAATCCTTAAAACTCATCTTATTTACTATCTTAAATCTTTAATCTCAACTAAGAAAACACATATAGCAAGTGAGGGAAAACATGTACAGTAACCACTTATAACCAATTCTCCCGTACCTTTTATTCAACCTTCACCTTCTTTACACATGATTCCTTTCTTCTCTTTCATTTGATTTACATGCTTCTCTCTCATTTCCTTACACAAGATGACAACAAGATCTTGTAATCTCTCATCACTAAAGAAATCACAAATTAAAAGAAAAGAAAGAAGGTATCTTAAAGGAAAAACATTACCTTTCATGTTGATTCCCAAACCCTAGCATCCATCTCCAAATCGTGACCATAGAAAGAGAGAGAGAGAGAGAGAGATCCTTCAAATGCCAATCTCCATCTCCCCCAAAACCCTAGTTTATAGTGGGATAAACATCTTACCAAGGGAAATTCCCACTATACCCTTATACACAATTAAACCCCCCATTATTTTAATTGCTTTCAACTAAACCCTAAGAATTTCTAATTCACTTCAATTATATCCTTGTCTTTAGTTATAATTTAACTTAACTCATATACTTACATGCTGAAATTACCAAAATACCCCTCTTGAGACTTAACCTCGATAATCGCAAAATAATCAAATTTTACCGTAATTAATGGTAATCTTTATTAATTAGCAAAAATCCTCTTAGGGTTATGATTGGGTCCTTACAAATCACTGTTGCCACTACTATTTCTCCCTCTATGTTGTTGGATTTGGTTAAAGGAGGGACAAGAGAAAATGTTGTGTACTCTGATGCTGATCTACTTACTGAAGGAAGGAACCACAATCGCCCTCTCTACATCTAGGCCTAGGTGAATGGCAAACACATGGCCTGTGTGATGCTAGATGATGGCTCTTCTATTAATGTTTGTCCTTTGGTGGCAATCCCTATTTTTGGGCTAACTCAAAATATGTTGAGTAAGTCCGACTTGACCATTTTTGCTTATAACAATTTTAAAAGGCAAGCTATTGGGACATTCAAAGCTTTAGTGAAGACAGGGCCCATTGAGACCAAGGCTTAATTTTATGGTGCTGCTTATTCCAGCCAACTTCTTTATGCTGTTAGAAAGGCTATGGTTTCAAAAGTTGGGTGGGGTACCTTCTACATTGCATTAGATGATCAAGATCCCCTATGATGGTCAAGTGGTAACTATTATGGCCGCAAGGGAGAATCAGGTGTCTATGCTTGAGATAGCCAAACAGTCTTTCAGTAGATTCCATGTGTCAATTATCAGTGATAAAGAGGGTGAGAATAGTTTCGCTTACAGCCTCCAGGTGATCAACATGCTAAAGAAGATAAGCTTCCTGCCAAGTGCTGGTTTAGGTAAGAACTCCCAAAAGATCCCCCACATCTTATAAAGTTTTGTGCCAGCTTCAGGTATTTACCTTTACCGTGGAGAGAATGAACCTTAGCTGATAGTGGGCGAGGTAGTGCTAGGATTTGAGCTGTTTAATGATATCTATGACTAGAAATAAGGGATTATCAAGCCAATTGAGGGTTTCTGGGATGAAGAGATTCTCCTACACCATTCAGTATGGGATAAAGCAGTGCCTGAAGAGGTTATGATAGAAAAATTGCTTGCTACTCAGCTGAAAGGCAAAGGGAAGGTAGAGGTTGAGGATCCATCTGAGGCCGAGGCTGGAAAGACATTTGATGCTACTAAGACTAAAAAAGATACTTTCATTGATATTGTTTATATTCTTAAACTTTTTGATGAACAATGATTACTCTTTTGATTATATTAATAAGATAAACAATTTTGCTTACTTATGTGATGTTTCTTCTAATTTCAATATGCATAATCATGATCATGAACCATTTATATTTGACATTAACTCAACAAACACATGTTCATTTAACCTCAAAACAAAAGAAAACCCCAAAAAAATTTTATTGGCATCATATACAACTCCTGAAGAGAGAGAAAAATTCCAAAAAATATTAAAAAAATATGAAAAAGTATTTGCCTGGACCTGTGAAGATATGCCGGGAATAGATCTGGAGATTGCTGAGCATACCAACCTAACAAAGCTAGGGTATAAACCAGTTAAGAAAAAACTTAGGAGACTTAGACCAAAGTGGGCTGAAAAGGTCAAAGACAAGGTTAGGAAATAGATAGAGGCTATGTTCTTAGTAGAAGTTCAGTACCCTACGTGGCAGGCAAATGTATATCCTGCAACAAAAAAGGATGGAAGTATTAGGGTCTGTGTGGATTACAGGGACTTAAACAAAGCTTGCCCTAAGGATGATTTCCCTTTACCTCATATAGATGAATTGGTTGATAGTGTAGCTACTTGTGCCATGTACAGTTTTGTGGATGGATATGCCAAATATAACCAGATTTTAAACAAGATAGTAGATCGGATTAAAATAACCTTAATAACTGAATGAGTTATATATGCCTATCGAGTCATGCCTTTTGGACTTAAAAATGTAGGTGCTACCTATTAGAGGATGGCAACTAGGATACTAGACAACTTGATTCACAAGGAAGTAAAGGTATACATGGATGACATGATGATCAATTCGGTTACCCGAGAAGGTCACTTTGAAGCATTAGAGAAGTTCTTTCATAGGATTGGTAAGTACGACCGTCACTTTAACCCAAAGAAGTGCATCTTTGGGGTCACTTCAAGCAAGCTTTTAGGACATGTGGTGAGCTAGAAAGGTATAGAGGTAGATCCCGAAAAAGTGAGAGTTATTAGGGAGATGCTAGTACCTATAAGGAAAAAGAGGTTAGAGGATTCTTAGAGAGAATTTAGTACATAAGAAAATTTATCGCCAAATTGACTTCGTTTTGTAAGCCTATATTCAAGCTACTTAAGAAGGACTAGCCAGTGATATGGAATGAGGATTGTTAAAAAGCATTTGATACCATCAGAAAATATTTGCTGCATCTGCCAGTATTAAAACCGCCTCAGGTAGCTAAGCCTCTAATTTTGTATCTGGCCATAAAAAATAGTTTAGTTGGGGCAATGATGGCTCAAGAGGATCTTTGGCATTAAGTATGCAGTGTACTACCTTAGCAAGAAGTTTCTCCCTTATGAAGTAAAGTATATAAAAGTTGAAAAGATTTGTCTAGCAGTCATATAGGCATCAAAGACACTGAGACACTACTTTCATTCTTATAGGATACAAGTCGTGGCTAAGTGGAACCCTTTTAGGTATTTACAAGAAGTGCCCTCACTCCTAGAGAAAATGGGAAGACAGTTGATCCTCCTGTAAGAGTTTGACATAGAATACATCACTAGGAAGACCATCAAAAGGAGAGTGATAATAGAGTTCCTGGCTTATCAACTGCTAGAAGGCGAATCGATGACTTATGAATTCCCTAATGAAAATATTATGGCCATAATAGTCTAGGGTTGGTAGATGTATTTTAATGGGGATGTGAACAACAAAGAAGCGAGATTAGGAGTAATCTTAATCACCTCGGAAGGAGAGAAAATGTCATTAGCCATGAAACTGAGATATAAAGCCACGAATAATGAAGTTGAATATAAAGCTTGCATCTTTGGGTTAGAAGCCTTGTTAGCCATAGGAGCAAAGTTCGTAAAAGTGTTTAGAGATTCATCTTTGGTAGTCTATCAAGTGAAGGGTGAATGGTTAGTGAAGGAAGAACGGTTATTGACCTATCTCAAGTGTATGAAAGCCTTAAGCAACCAATTTGAGTTTTGTACCTTAAGGTATGTATCTAGAGAGGAAAACAAACTAGTAGATGCCTTGACCACCTTAGTATTAATATAGGATAACCCAAAAGGGGTGAGTATGAAGCCTGTGCTAATTTCAAGTTCTAATAAGTCATGCTTTGAAGATGAACAGATTATGGATATCAAGGTGGATGATGGAAAACTTTGGTACTATGACATCCAAAACTATTTAGAAAGGTCTGTGTTTCCTAAAAAAGCTACCAAAAATGACCAAAGGATAATCCATAAGCTGTCAATCCAATTCATTACTGTAAGAGGAGTGCTCTATAAGAGATAGCTTGATGGAATCCAGTTAAGGTGTTTGGATGAAAAAGAGGCAAGAAGGGTAATAAAAGAAGTACATATGGGAGTTTGCAAAGCCCATATGAACGGTTTAGCCTTAGCAAAGAAGACCATATACCAACGATTCTTTTGGCTCACGATGGACATTGATTATTCTAAATATGTCAGAAAGTGCCAACTATGCTAATAGTATGCAAACTTGAGGTATTTACCTATTTCTGAGTTGTGCAACTTTACATCACTATGACCATTCATTGCATGGGGGATATACATTATAGGCATGATCTATCTGCTTACTTTGAATGGGCACAAGTTCATTATAGTAGCCATTGACTAATTTACCAAATGGGTAGAAGCAAAGTCCTTCAAAAAGGTAAATGCAAGGGACATGGCTAAGTTCATTAAAAGGAATTTGTTATGTAGATATGGTTTACCTCATCAGATAGTATCAGATAATGGATTACAGTTCTCCAATAAAACCAGGCAGATGTTCATTAAGTATAGGGTTCAACACCATTAGTCTTTTCCTTATCAACCTCAGACAAATGGAGTAGTTGAGGCAGCTAATAAGAATGTGAAAAGAATTATGGCTAATATGATTTGAATTTATAAAAACTGGGAAGATAAGCTACCCTTTACATTATGGGGTTATAAGACCATAGCCAAAACTTTGATAGGAGCCACTCTATTTCTTTGGTTAATGGGACAGAAGTAGTACTGCCAGTAGAAATCGAGCATCAATGCTTGAGGGTGGTTTTAGAAGCCGAGATACCAGAAGCAGAATGGGCTAAATAAAGGTTGTCACAACTTAACCTACTAGATGGGGATAGAATGAGGGCATACTATCATAATCAGATTTATCAAAAGAGATTAGCTCGTTCATTTGGGAAGAAAGTTAAGAAGCATCCTTTAAAGGAGGGAGATCTTTTGTACAAGCAGATGAAGTCTGAAATTGCAGATATTCGAGGCAAGTTTAGGCCCATATGGGAAGAACCTTTTGTGCTTAAGAAGTTATTACCCAAGGGAGCCATCATTCTATTAGACAGTGATGGTAATGAATTTAGAGAACCGATGAACATAGGCAGATTAAAATGGTTCCATGGCTAAGACTAAAAAGAAAAAAAGAAGAGAATAAATGCCCCATAGGTCGAAAATTGAAAAATGGAGGCCTTGCTAAAATTGGGCGCCTCGTCAGGGTGAAAATAAAAAAAGGCATCTTGGGTAAAAATTAGAGGCCAAGAGAAAATAATCAATCAAGAAAACCTGAGAGGGCTGATTGATGATAGGAGTTATGATGCTTTTAAAGTTTCATTTTAAGACTAAATAATATGTGTCGTTGGGATAACATCAAATACCGATCATGCGTACTGAAATCAAAAAGAAATGTCATGCATGTATTCATGACATCATCAATGTATCTGAAAGTAACATATCCTTTTCACATGTTCAAATTAAAAAATTTCAATAAAAGCAAAAACATAATCTATGATAGTATTTGATATAGTCTATCTATATCATATCTCTCTCTATCCAAGTGCCTAAAATGAGATAGTTTGTTATCAACTACTGGACTAATGACCCATTGCTTGTATGAGGTAGAAGTGGTAAAGTCACAAGTGCTGATCTCAAGAATAGTAGTCCTTACAGGGATTCAGGTCCAAATCCATCGATGATACTCTAATAGCAAAGGAAAAATGAAGATGTCGCCTTGAAAGCCCAGTGGACACCTAATAGTGTCCTATCAATCCTCGAATTGATGAGCATAGTGGGCAGTGACATAAAAGGTAGCCTGATGTAATCCGTACAGAAGGACACATCCAGATGCTCCATCTCAAACTACAAAAGTGATAGGCAACCAGGTGCACTTGAACATGATATCGTCATCTATCAAATGAGCCAACCAATCGACTCTATAATGGACTGACAAAAACTCATGCTATAAATGTTTGATATGATATATCTCATAAGGCAAGTGCTTGTGGCTCTAACTCGAGGGGGAGGCTCTGACAACAGCTTTAACTTTTCATAAAGCCATATCTGAAAAAAAGAAAGAGCCGTTGGGGTGAGTTGGATTCATCTCAAGCAAAAATAAGGCAAAGAAATACATGAAAATCTAAAAAGATACATTTTTCAATAAGAAAAGCTAGTACAAAAATCTACAAGGGGCATACTACCTTTAAAATAAGGATATACCTGAAGCAGCATGGGACTACCAATGAGAAAGGAGTGAGGATCATGACGAACAACTTCTAAACCGATGATGGTATTTACTAAAATCAAAGGAAAGGGATTATTCCCTCTTTGCATGCCATTACAATACTAAATAGTGGGTAGTCCCCAACAATCAAATCATTAGTTTGCATAAGTAAGCACCGAGTAATGCAGCAAAGTAAAATGATAACAGACTAAAAAATGGGCACATCATCAAAGTCATCCAGTACATCAGTCAAAGGCTCTAAAAAAATGTCCTCCCATATAGTACTAAACCTTTAGCCTCAAAAGGAAGGATGCCGAGGGCATGGGCCACCTCCCTAGGATAACTGGGAATGATGAAAGGTAGACATAGCCGGGTACCAGGGGCAAACCTAGCACCAACTATCTCAACAACTTCTTTTGTTAAAGGGTATAACTCCTAGTGTGTAAACCTAAACACATGGAACCTTGGGTCCCAATACCGGGTAACAATAAAAATCATATTTCTATCAAAAGATACCTTTTTCAGAAACCTGAAGTTGTAATACGAAGCCAAAAGAGGATCCTCTTAGGTTCTCAGTTCATCCAACAACTGTACAATTTTGCAAGTACATAAGTCATGGTAATAGGAATTTTCAAGTGGTATAAATGTAAAAATATCAAGGAAAAATAAATAACTCAAAGAAAAATGACCAAAAAGGAAAAGAAAAAAGAGAAAGGAAAGAAAGAGAAAATACATGGTAGAAGCTTCCTTGGGAAAGGGAGAAGTCAAAGGCACAAAGACCAAGGAAGGTTGGCACTATTTATAAAAAAGGGATGACAGACATCCACCCCTTAAGAAATGAGCCACAACCAGCCCATTTGTAGCCTCTAAATGACCAAAATGCATTTTTCTACGTGTCCCCTGCATTGCACTTACATATTGTTGCATTTTCTTTTGTCTTCATTTTTTGTAAGGAATCAAAAAAGTTATATGGCCAAGACAAATGATTTCGGAGGACTTTATATGTAAAAATTCAGGAAATTCAAGAGGCACAATAAATTTTAGGGAGTATTATGGGTTTTCTGTCTAACTAAAATAAATAATACCTGTATGTAAATATGTAAATAAAATAAAATAGTGTGATAAATATGTAACAAGGATAAAAATAATGTTTTTTAGGTAAATAATGTAAATAGGAATTGAAAAATGAAGAAATAAAATTAAAAAGAAAGAAAAAAGGGCAAAAAGGTCAAAAAGTAGTAACAGACGTCAGGATGTACTATACGACCATTTATTGCTAGAGAGGGACGACCTTCCTATCTGTCGCTTGAAAATTTGAAAATAAAAGTCTTTTCTTTTTCTATCAAAACTGCCATTTTCGAAACCTTAAAAGTGCTCTTAATTTTCTTGAGCTTTCTGCCTCATTTTTGGTTCGTTTTCCAAGCTATTTGTGCCTAAATTCTCTTGGGACCGATGCGCACTTTAGGGAGATGTCCGTTTTTATTTTCTTTCACATTTTTTCATCTTTGTTCATATCAAAAGTAAGTATTATTTAAGTTTTTTTACATTTTACTTATTTTTTTGTTAGTTTAATTATGCTTTAGACCTCTTTTTGTACTTTTAGACCTTTAATAATAGATAACTTATGTTAGCATGTTGCCTTGTAGTTTAGAATTGAATGTTGCCTTTAAAAGTGTAACTTAAATTTGTAGATACTTGTTTGTATGACACTATAGCTAGGAGCAACCTTGTATATAAGCATGTAAATGTTTTTAGTAGCTAGTATTGGTAGCCTTTGTTTTTTTACCCTTAAAAGCATGTTGTACGTAGGACTGAAACTGCACTAGAATAATTTAAGACAAATGTAGTTTCTTATGCTAAATAACTTAGGATTTATTGCTTGGTAGCCAATGATGGCCTGTGGATTGGTTTAAAATGATTTTTTATACAGGGGGTAGGCACATTTCTACCCGTAATGCTACCAAAGTTTTGTTAGAATTTTGACAAAATCTAAAATGTTTATTATATCTCATTTTTTGTGTATGCTTGCTAGATCACCCAATGATGGGCTTAGGATGTTGAACATTAAATTGTGACACTTAGTACATATTTCCATGTAGGTTCACTATCTCCATCTAAGCCAGCATGCTACCGAAATTCTGACTAATTTTAATGCATTGGTTTACTTGCGACCCAAGTTAGTTACATAAATTTGACATGTAATCTTTTTTGTAGGATACCTTGAAGGATTACATGCGCTACTCCAGCTCAACCTATACCTACATACATGACACTCGAGTAGGCCGTTAAATATTGAGCCTTGCTACGAGTTCAGTTCCTAGCCAGTCGCTTCATATCCTGACTGTTTGTGTACTCTATTGGGCTGACAGAGGTGGTTGATTGACTCCTAGCTAAATCAGAGCGAACAAAGTTCTTTGCCCTAACATTTCGAACTTATCCAGATGTCACCAGGGAGGTCTTAGCCAAATTGAAGTTTGGTGGCTTCTAAAGATCGGACACGGAGGAAGGTGTGGTATAGTTCTAGGTGTTGGGCATTCACTACAGCATTATACATTGATGATTCACTCAGGCCATGGGTCTTTTAGTTAGGCTTAATGTGGTCACCCTTAATAGGATAGTGGACTGGAATAGATGGACGACAATAGTACTTTTGGGGGCTAGATATCAGTGAGACACAACAAAGAGTACGATGTTAGCCACCCAGGCTTATTGGTATATTCAGAGAGTATTGTCCACCTCTTACTTGGGTCGTACGGGTAGTTAAGGTCAGTTAATTCAGTTGAAATTACCAGCCTATGGGGGACACGAAAGCACAAGTATGTGAAAATCACCCACAAGATTATTGCCTCATTGGTCAGGGTGGCCACTCAGTCAGCCACGCAGATCTAAATAGGGGGCATTGTGACTTGTTTGTTGCTTTCACTGGGGGCAGATGATGGTAGGTTAGGGACCTTTTTTAGGAGGATATTTATGTGGACTTACAGGTTGTGCTCACTATAAGGATGGTAGAGCTGATTCAGGGATAAGAATGTAAGTATTGGCTGTTTACCATCCTAGAGACCAAAGCGAGGTGTGGTTTAGACCCCATAGTGCTATATATACCTGTAGAGGGGGATATTTAGGATCAACCAACACAAGAGCCACCAGTAACCCTACAGGCACCTCTAGTGTAGCTAAGATATGAGGATGACCAGGAGGATAAGACTTCAGAGCATCATGGAGTAGAAATTTACTTCGACTACGACCTCAACATGAAGATAGATATCAAAGATCTTCTGAGAGGGTTACCTTAGCCACCAGCACATCCTTGATCGTCGATTAGACACCAACGTTCACCAGTTGGGAGGATAGGCAGGTTTTCTCCTCATGGACATTTGAGGGCATCTATCTCTATCGATCCTTCACCATGTGGACACCCAAGTGCATCTATATTAACTCAACCACCATCAACACACCCAGAGGTGCCCTCATCTGCCATGCCACTAGTGCATCCATCATTAGTCCCTTCACTCGATGATATCTGTAGGAGATTAATGGCTATAAAGGAGATTATTAGGCAGCATGATTAGATGTTATAGTTAGTACTAGCAGTAGTGCAGTCTTTACAGTCATTTCCAGCAGTAGTATAGTCCCTACAATCTGACATACGACATATCAGAGCTAGGTTAGCAACTGCAAGGTAGAGCTTCAATACATCCTTATAGGTGGTAGATGAGTCACTCACCTAGATTAGGGAGTAGGGCATTCACATTGAGATTGAGGTCTCAAAGGCAGGTAAGCTATAGTGGAGACGGACGAGCAGTTGAGGAGAAATATTCGTTACTTAAAGGGTGACTTGATAAGGTATCTCGAACAACATTCCAGGATAGTCACTGGGGTTGGCCAAGGATCAGAGCGGTTGACAGAGGTGATAACACAAATTCTACAACCCTTGATAGCTACATTGCCAGGATTCCATTTCAGATTCAAGTAAGATGATGAGTAACTATCGACAGCATAGTAGGCAATGGCTCCAGCCAGACCTCCTAAGCCCTCAGCCTTTAGACCTCCATCTGGGTTAGCTTACCGCAGAGGATCGGGGCCATCTTAGTAGATTTGTTATTTTGTATTCAGGATGTTTAAAACTTTGTTTAAATATTTTTTATGTATAAAAAGATAGAACTTGTATTTAATTAATGCAATTACTTTATGTTTTGGTTATTGTATTCATGCTTAATATGTCAAGAAGAAAAAAGAGGGAAAAGGATATAGCATGAAACTAACAAGAAAACATGTAATTAACCTGAAAAAAATAAAAAAGAAAGAAAGAAAGGAAAAATTAAAAAAAATCGAATCAATAATAATAAAAAGATAATGATAAAAAAGAGAGGAAGAGAAAGAAAAAGAAAACATACAAATTCAATGAGCATGAGCACTAATATTAGATCTTTCTTATAAGTACCTGAAACCCCTATTAGGAGGCATATACCTACCACTACAGCCAAAGAGTGGGCTAAAGCACCCATCCTTATCACAAAAAGTTGCCTGAATAGGTTGAAAATAGAAAGGATGCACAATAAAGAGAAGTGCAGATATTTTTAGATTCTGAGAGGATTTTACATCCCCTTTTACAAGATATGAAGTATAGTTACTATGAACTAGACATGTCTTTGCTGTTAGGTCTAAGTTGTGGAAAGTCCATCTCTTGGAACCTTCACCACTGACTACCTTGCAAAACCTGGATCATCACGAGGCTAGACTAGAATACTGCCAAAATGAGAGCTGTATAATGGTTAGAATGCTATTAAAGAAGTCAATGTTCACTTAGGCTAAACCTAAATGACTATTGGGAAATGAACCATATTCTTAAGGGCATGGGATGTTTCGATCTGAACATATAAGAAGTCATAGGATGCATGTTGACAATAAGAAGCTACTGGACAAGAGGTGAAAGCCTGATGACAATGGAAATTCTAGGAAGACACAGAGTAAGATCTGACATGTCAATAGCATTAATGATGATAGTTTTCTATATATTTGTACCAATTTATAGAGTAATGACATAGACATTGGCAAATGTATATAATCTAGCCAAGGTCACAGTATTAAGCTAAAACATCTCCAAGATAGATACATATTTGCAAACTATAAGCTTCAAGCATGTCAGTGACTCCTCATAGATGCATATTTGCCAAAAATTTCTCAAGTGGAATGTCATTTCAAGTGAAGCAACTGCACCCATAGAAGGCCCCAAATAACACAATTGGAAGGTTAGGTATGTTTACAAATGACACCAGCTAAATATAGCTCAATCTCATTTAGTTCTACATGTCGACAAATTGGTGCTAATCAGATTCAATCAAATCGTCTCCATTCTGTACGCCGACAAGCTGGCACTAATCAAATTCAATTAACTCATCTCGATTCTACATGTCAATAAGCTGGCACTAATCAAACAGTCAATTTAGGGTTAACACATCGATAAATTGATGTTAACTACCCGAATTAGGGTTAACGTGTCAAAAAGCTGAGGATAACTACCCAACTAAGAGACTCACTGCCTCATAAGGTATGTGTTTTGATCAATCAGGATACTTACAACCTCAAAAGGTAGGTATGTATTTTAATCAACCAAGAGATTTTCTACCTCAGGTATGCATCTTTTTACTTTAACTCTGAATTATGGCTTACTTTGGCACTAGTGCACTAGCTCCCCAAAATTAGGGGCAACTGTAGACATCGTAACCTAAGGCTGCCTTGCTCAAGGTTACCTGATGATGAAGAAATAGTATATTTTCGACAACAGGTGCAGATCACGAAGCTCTAATTGTGAATTTCTCATATTTTTCTAAAAAAATTTATGATTTTTCAAGTGTTTTCAATTGGTTTTAACAAAAGAGCATGAAAAACCTTGATTTTGGCCTTCAATGGTGATAGATAGTCATCTGTCATGTGAGGGACGATCGTCTGTGGCCATCTCTCTCCCATTCAGGTCAAATCAGGGGCATTTTCATAAATTTTAGGTTTTTACCTGAGGGCCAACTGCTTGTCATAAGGGATGTCCGTATATGGTTAAAAACTTAAATTTTCCACATTTTTAAAAATTCAAAATAGGAAGATAGAGTTTTAACGGGGTTTTCTATTCAAATTTTGGGGGATCAATATTTCTAGATTTGGGAAGATAGAGTTGGAATTCAACTCCAACTCTACCCTAAGTATGAAAGAAAAATAATTTAAGGTTTCCATGGGGGAATAATTTTTTATTACAAAGGTAATACTTAAAGGAGGAAGAAAACTAATTTCTTTCTCTAGGAAGAAAATTCTCTAACAACTCATTTGATCCAAACACACACACACAAACCAAGAATCATTTAATTTTCTGAAATACAAGGATTACAATCGGAGTGTAGATCTGGACTTCTAGGAATTCAGAGTCAGAATATCTCCTGAGGGTAATATCTTAGGCTCCTCTTTTTTTCTCTCTCTAAAAATTATCATGCATGATCATGTTGATTATTATTGAAATAAATGTGTTTATACATTGTGTTTCGATGATATACATGCTTAAAATCTGATGATGTATGAATCTAGATCAATGTGCATGATAATGATGTGATCAAGTTAGGGTTTCCTCCATAGTTAATGCATGTTTTAGGGTTATAATATTATTTTGGCATGTTTTAGGCTTTAATAATCGAGTATTTTTTGTTATTTGCATTTTTGTATGATTTTGGGAGATTTTTTTGTATTTTATTTCATTCAACAAGTTATAGACAGGAAAAACCTCCCATAGACGGCCGTCTATCAAAGCAATAGATAGGACGTTGTGGGAGTTCTTTCTCGTTCCTTCTCTCTTTTAGCTGTGGCCATCCGTCACCTTTTTAGGGGCATCCATGGCTAGTTTTTGGGTCTTTATCCATGTATTTTATTATTGTTTTCATTACATCTTTGATCCCTAAAATGTTTATTTTTGATTATGTATATATTTTAATTCGGTACATATGGTTGAATGAATAATTTTCTTTTTTATATTTTATTATTTATTTGTGTAATGCTAATTCATTTACCTTTTGTGGTTTGTGTGAATATGTGACTTTACTTGTTTTGAGACACTTGGTGAGGCATTTTGCATTGGGAGTCATTCTCCAATTGGCTGATAAACATCACCTGCCAATCTGTTACTTCTTTCATTTATTTATTATTTAGTTTATTATTTTTGATTACTTATTATTTTGGTATTTTTGGATGTATTTCATTTCGAGGATGTAATAGTTAGTAAAATGGAATTTTTGGCTCTAGTGCAAGTGGGAGATTGTTAGAGAGTATGCCCTAGAGTCCATGTAAAAGGGATATATTTCATATGTATGAATTCATATTCTTAATAAAAGGCATCATTCATTTGTTAATGCTATATTTAAATGCATGAGTTTGTAAATCTTAAATTAATAAATGAAGTCCTTGATATTTTAAACACAGTGCAAAGGTAATCATGAAAGTGTTCATGATATGAGATGTCTATTGCGTGAAAATGTGTTAATATCTAAATATCCCTAGTCATAGAATTAACATGATAGGACATTATTAATTCGGACAGACTAGCACATGTTATGCTTCTTGAATGGTTCAAGCAGTGGTTCTCATAACTGTGATTATGGAAGATAATCAAAGCTAACATGTGGATGCTTGTTATAAGAACAAGTTCATTGGAGACTTGCAAAGAGAATCCTCACATGGATATTAAATCTATGTCAGTGAGAAATCTCTTCATAGTGGTTGTGCAAGTATCCTTCGACTTGAGATCACCAAAGTTATCTTAAGTAGCAATTGGTATACTTTGACTCCATAACTGATTACTTCCAACTGGGGGTGAACATAGTTAAGAGGTTGGGTATATCATGACCTACTTGAAGATAGTTGAGTGATTAACAAAGGATTCACCATCCCAGATTTATTAAGGGAATTTATCTCGCATGATTCTATTATTGCCTTGTTCAGAGAATCTCTGGCAAGAGTAATATGCCAAGATGGATAAGGATCTATGAAGGGCATTTTGGGAACAAGGGTTAAATTAATAGAACATACATAACTAGATTTATATGAGTTGATATAAATCCATACTCAGAATCTAATTGAGATAAGAGTGGTAAAAGGAGTAATTTCACGGTAACAGTTTCTATGGAAGGGTATAGTCAAACCACTTGATTTTTCTGACATTTGGGTAGTCATGATGCCTAGCTAGAGGTCAATCATGACTTGTATAATAGTGTATCATAAATATCAATATGGATTGATAAAATGATTTAAAAAAGTTTAAATCACGTGAGTTGTGAATAGAACTCACAAATAGATATTATACTGCCAATATGGACAGGAACCTAATAGGTCACACACATATAGAGAAAAGGATAAAATGGTAAAATGACATGGATATTAATATTTGATATTATTATGGGAATAGAGAAGTGAATAAGAGAATAATTAATTAAAGAGTTTAATTAATTATGATCAAGTAAAATTGTTCGCATAACTTTTTAGAAATATTTTGTAAAATGAACCTAATTGAAATATTATATTCCATAATTAATTATTATTGGACTATAAGTATTATAGGGTTGACATAATAATTAATAGATCCATTGGAGAAAATAATGGAGGCCCAAAAAATTGAGTTTGGCGTAGAAACCCTCCAGAGGAAGGGTTTCACGCCACCTTCTGGTAGAAGGCCTTGGAGGCCTAATTCTTGGACCAAAATAAATTACATATATTTTATAAGTATTATGGAGCCTAAATATTTAATTTTGATGGATTGTAATTCATTTGGGTGATTAAATCCAAGTATATGCATGAAAGGCCTAGTTTGTGGGTTTGTGCATAGTCTTTTATGAAAGGATTTAAATTAGATTTAATTGAGTCCAAATAAATTATTAATAATTCCATAAGCCCATTTAATATTTCTACAATAATTTTAAAGAGCCCAATCCCACTATGAAGTTGGATTTTTAACCTAACTATAAAAATCCAAGTGATATGGATTTTAGGGTTAAGTAAACAATTAAGAGAAAATAATTTTCTCACTCTCTCAACCCTAGCCGCCACTCCCCTTGCTAGCATCAAGGAATTTCAGCCAACCTTTGTGTTCCTCCATTGTTGGTTCATTCAATCCTTCTTTAGTGTGGATTACTAATTAGAGGTGTTCAATTTTAGACGATGTGGTTTGCGAAAACCCGGTGAGAAGGAAAATCAACTGTTTAACAAAAATCAAAGGTGATTTTTCTTATTCTAATTAATATGTATATTGTAAATTCATGGAAATATCAGATCTATTGGTCAAAAATTTTTAAATTCCACTTATATATGAGATGCATGTAACCGATAATTCCCAACATGATATTAGAGCCAGGTTTTGCCATCAATCTACAATTTTATATTTTTGCGAAATAGTTTTTATTTTTGAGTTATTTATTTAATAAACTTTAAAATATCTGATTTGATTGTTCATGAATGAGAAATATTGATTTCTGGATGTATGTGATCAAATATATAAAATGAAAAATAAAAACGATTCTTTTGAGAAAAGAATCATGGCTTTGGCGTGAATGGCTTTGATTTTTCAATAAATTTTAGGGGCTGTTCTAAATTAAATTTTTATTGATCCACTCTAAAATTATTTTGATGATAATTTATGTATTTAATATGTGATTTTAAGCCATAGGATCAAACAAAATTAAAATCGAACAAGTTTTGTATGAAAACTAGTTTAATCGAAAAGTTCGATAAATTGGTGTTCTTAGTGTGTTCTTGTTTAGAACAATTTTTAATCTTCTAAATATGATATATCTGATATATTAATGTATTTTTAATTGATTGTATTAATTAAAATGGGCCTTAAATTAATTGGATTACTTTTAATTCATTAAAACCACTTAATGGGCTTAATTATATTTACGAACTTAATTTAAATTAGTGAATGACTTGGTGGGTCCAAGGAGCTGATTTAAATTAAATATTATAAACTAAAATTAAGTTTATTAATGGGTTTTAAGGGCTGGAGTGGGCTTGGCTCATTCCAAAAGGCCAAAATGATCCAATAGACACAAAACTAGTTTGTGTGTGAACACACGTTAGTGTTTATTGTGTGGGTTTCGGCCTACCCTTTATTTTGAGCCCCAAATTGATTCTTTAATTATTTAATGTGATTAATTAATTAAATAATTAATTAATAATTAATTAATAATCAATTGAATTGATAATTGAGACAAAAACACATGCATACAAAAAGGTTTCTTAAAATAAAAGTTTCCAAAATGGAAAAAGTTTCTTAATTTGACCACATTATCAAAATAACTCAAAAGTAAGTTTCAAGAGTTGAAACAAAGTTAGTAATCCATTATATGTTTTACTTTATGCATTAGAAATTCATATAAGGGTGTATTATTGGCATGATGGATAGTTATGGACAAGGCCCAATGTGATTGAGCATAGTGCTTGTTTCAGCCCAATGAGGACTTTCATGTCCCGACCACTTGTTTTTGGTTTGTATTTCTTTTCAAATCATAATATGTAATTAGATTACTTAGATTAGAATTAGAGATAGAAATGGAGACCACTATCAAGGAGCAAGATGGGCCGGATGGAGATCCAACAAGTTTGAAGATAATGTAATTATGTTTACTTGTTTGAATCATACATATTACCTAGGTTTGACCTTTTGATTTCCCTTTTGGCTCGGAGAAATCAATGTAGTAAAGTCCATAACTATACCATATTTGTATGCTTATATTTATGAGATAGATATAGGAAGCATACCATAGTATGCCAACCATATATGATGAGACTTAATTAACTAAAATCCTTCAAACTAATACTAAGGTATATAAGCCTTCCATTAATTTGAGGAGAACCAGAGTTCTTTATAGTGTGGGTTGTTGACCACAGTCAAGCTCACATTATATCGAATATGTTCGAATCTAATTAAATGGTTTATCTTAGCTAGCCCATTAGCTTGTTAACTATAGTCAAGGCTAATGGTTTTAGAGGCAAGATTAGGGAATGCATATATGATATGCATGTATCAAGAGTTGATAACCTAATGATCCAATAGTTGTGTAGAGACACAATTGGTATAGAGATACCTATCTTTCAAGGGTATGGAGTTTGATTTGTTGACCATAGTCAAGGTCAAATTTCATATCAAGGATTAGATATTGGCCCACTAAGAATACCATCGAGTTTTCTCAAATTAAATAGTGAGGGCTATTGATTCACAATAAATAATGGGAGTAAATGGATTAATTAAAGACCTAATTAATGCATACATATAAATGAACATACTCTCATATGTTTTCTTTTTCACATCTAGATCATCATTATGAGCACATCAAACATTAATATACGATCAATCTTGGATAACAAGTTGGTTGGCAGCAGCTATTCTGACTGGATCAGGCAAGTGAGAATTGTTCTCAGAGCTAAAAAGATCCATGGAGGATAATGAAGCAGCAGCATGTCTGATGCTGGGTGCTATGTCCTCAGAGCTTCAGAAGCAACATAAAATGATGGATGCTGACCAGTGTCTAGCAAGTGTACTAGATCGGCTAGTAATACAGGGAAATATAGATTAAGACCCCAAATATCGTACCCAAGGGAACATGGATTGCTAAGAATAATATCTATGTATGAATTAAATTAATCCGAGATTGTTTCCCAAATGTTTTTTTATTTAAAAGCAAAAATTAAATAAAATAAACAAAACAAAAACTAAAGTTAAACTAACATGAATTAAAATCAAAACAATAACTGGAATTCTCTTGCTAAAGAAACTATCTACCTTAAATTTCATTGTAATGACTTAAATTCAAAGGAACACCAGTGATTATGAAGAATTCAGATAAATAAACCCAGATAACTTTACTCAAGATTATCATTCCAAGCATTAAAATTCCTTTATTCAGAACAATTCAACACTTAACATAAAAGTTTGAATTAATCCTCCTAGATGTCTATTAAATCCTTTTTCAAGAGATTTAACTTTCACCTATTCTTAGTTCTTCCTCTCTTAGTATTAACCAATAAAATTCACACATAATTATCTCATATTTCGGATAATAATCATGCATAAACATTAAAGAATCAATCTAAGAACATGCAAATCATTAATTAGGTCAAAACCAATTTTTAGTTATTTATTCAATAAACCAACAATCAATCTCAACACAATCAAAGATAAGAATATGCTTAAAACCAAGAAATAATCAACCGATATTGAAAATTAAGCTCAAAATAAAGTCATAACAATGAAAATATAAGATTTCAAGGTTCCATTAGCAAAAGAAGAAAAACTACTTCCTAAACATAGTTAAAAACTAAAACAAAGTTGAAAAGAAAAATAAAAACAGAAAAACTAGAAAAAAAAGTAAAACTAAAACTAAAGCAATTAATCCCTTCTAATCCCTAATTAATCTTCTTCTTTGGTGTTAGAGTTGTCTATTTATAGGCAAAAGATGTTGTAGAAGCCTTCCAAACTTTCCAAATTTGAGTAGGAAAAGAATCCTTCTTGAATTGGAGAGAATCGGGAATCCTTCACTTTATGGGAGACTCAACACGTGGCCATGTGTTTTCTAGGGTAAATCCACATGTGGCCATGTGTTGTTTCTTGAAGAAAATCATGTGGCCATAGGTTCCCTTTGCCTTTTCTTCACGTGGTCACATGTCTAGCCTTTTGTTCTTCACACGAGGTCACGTGTCTCCTTCTTATTCTTCTTTATTTCTTCTCACATGGCCATGCATCAAACTTCTGGACCTCACGATCACTAATTAACATGAATTTTCCAAATTCACAGTTTTGGCCCAAATCTTCTTGCCTTTTTACAATTAAGTCATTTTTCTTGCAAAATAACCCTGAAAAACACCAAAATTAACAATTAACTCCAAAAACATAAAATTAACCAATTAAACTCAAATCTAACCTAATTAACACAAAATTAACCAAATTAAACATCTAAAAATATACTAAAAATACTATATAAATCACCATTATCAGATGCTAGAACCATCATTTTGCATCTAGAGGAGCTTTATTCTTCTCAGACTAGAAATTAGCAATATAAGATTGCTCGAGCTTTATTTAGCTGCAAAATGGTGGAAGGCACTTCGGCTGCTACTCATGCATTGAAGATGTATGGGTATATTAAGCATTTGAGTAGACTTGGCTATGTAATGGATAATGATTTATACATAGATTTAATCTTGTACTCGTTGGCTCCAAGTTATGCACCTTTCATGCTTAATTTCAACATGAACAAGATCCAAGTAACCATTCCTGAGTTAATCAACATGCTCAAAACAGCTGATGAATCCTTCAAGAAGGATTCAAAAAGTGTCATGATTGTCACTTCTGCTAAAGGCAAGAAGTAAAAAAAGAATAAGATGACCAAGGTGCAGCCAAAGCATGGTGGGATTTCTAAGAAGAAGGTTTCCAAGAAAGAGAATCCCAAAGGAACTTGCTTCCATTATGGAAAAGATGGTCATTGGAAGCGTAACTGCAAGGCCTATCTAGATTCTCTCAAGGAGAAGAAGCAAGCTGATGCTTCTACTTCAGGTATTCATATGATTGAAATTAATACTTATTCTATGGCTTCAAAACAATCTTGGGTATTGGATATTGGATGTGGATCTCATTTGTGTAATGATCTACAGGGGCTTAAAAACAGTAGAAGAGTTAGAAAGGAAGAAATATGTCTACAGTCAGCTACTGGACAAAACATCTCTACAATAGTTGTGGGGACTTACCATTTGCCTCTTCCAAGTGGATTAATACTGGAATTAAATAATTTTTATTATGTTTCAGCTTTACCTAAAAGTATTATTTCCTTCAGTTGTTTATTGAACGATTATGACATTTCTTTAAAGGACAAGTGTTATTACATTTTTAAGAACAATATGTTTTATGCAAAAGCTATCATTGAGAATGGTATATTTGTACTTGATTTAATTAAAGAAGTGCATAATGTGGATACCAAGAGAATGAAACAAGATAATCTAAATACCTCATATTTATGGCACTGTCTTTTAGGCCATATAAATGAGAAATGCATGACCATATTACACAAGTTAGGTGATTTGGGATCATTTGATTATGAATCATTTGATACATGTGAGTCTTGTTTATTGGAAAAAATGACAAAAGCTCCCTTTATTGGTAAAGGAGAACGAGCTAAAATGGTTTTGGACTTAATACATTCAGATGTATGTGGTCCAATGACTACACATGCTAGAGGAGGTTACTCCTACTTCATTACTTTCATAGATGATTATTCCAGGTTTGGATATATCTATCTAATGAAATATAAATCAGAAGCATTTGAAAATTTGAAAGAATTCAAAAATGAAGTAGAGAAGCAACTTGGCAAGAGTATTAAAACACTTAGATCAGATCGAGGTGGAGAATACTTAAGCCAAGAATTTCAAGATTATCTTAGAGATAATGAGATTTTATCTCAATGCACTCCACCATATACACCACAACACAAATGGTGTATCTGAGAGAAGAAATCGAACATTATTAGATATGGTTCGATCCGTGATGAGCCGAGCAGACTTACCTAATTCCTTTTAGGGATATGCACTAGAAACTACTGTTTATGTGTTAAACAGAGTTCCTAGTAAATCGATTGATGTTACTCCATATAAGATGTGGAATAACAAGAAAGCCACACTTTATCATATGAAAGTATGGGGTTGTCCTGCTTATGTAAAGAGGACAGTGTCAGACAAACTAGATGTTAAGTCTGACAAATGTTTATTTGTGGGATATCCAAAAGAAATGTTTGGATATTATTTCTACCATCCCTTAGAACAAAAGGTGTTTGTTTCAAGGCATGCTGTCTTCTTGGAAAGAGAATTTCTCCTATGAGAGGACAGTGGGAGTAAAATTGAACTTGGTGAAGTTCAAGACCCAAAAATAAAAGTAGAACAACCTATTGAATCCGAGACTAAATTTCATAATGATGAGATTACAGTTGAACCTAATTATACAAAAAATCCTAGAAGATCTACAAGAATGCATTCTATCCCTGTAAGATATTGATTTCACATTGATTCAGATAGAGGCATAACTGTAGTAGAGGCTATGCAGTCTGAAATGGACTCTATGTATGAAAATAAAGTATGGACTTTAACTCAACCACTTGAAGGGATAAAACCCTTAGGGTGTAAATAGGTCTTCAAAAAGAAGACCGACATGAAAGGTAATATAGTTACCTATAAAGCTCACTTAGTAGCAAAAGGCTATCGTAAAAAAAAGGTATTGACTATGATGAAACCATTTCTCCTGTAGTGATGCTTATGTCCATAAGAATACTTTTAGCCATTGCAGCTCATTATGATTATGAGATTTGGAAAATGGATGTGAAGACAGCTTTCCTAAATGGAAAGCTGACTAAGGATGTGTATATGACACAACCAGAAGGGTTCACATCAAGAAATGGCAAAAAGGTATGTAAGCTTTAAAGATCCATTTATGGATTGAAGCAAGCCTCTAGTAGCTAGAACGTACGATTCAATGAGACAATCAAAGAGTTTAGTTTCTCATAGAATAAAGATGAACCTTATATGTATAAAAGGGTCAGTGGGAGTGCAATTGTCTTCCTAGTTCTATATGTGGATGACATATTGATCATGGGAAATGACGTTTATCTTCTCCAATCTATTAAAATATGGTTATCTAAGCAATTCTCCATGAAAGACCTTGGAGAAGCATCCTATATTCTGGGAATAAGGAATCTATAGAGATAGATCCAATAAGTTGCTAGGTATTTCTCAAACTACAAATATAGATAAAGTATTGAAGAGGTTCAATATGGATCTCTCTAAGAAAGGGTTTATATCCATGGTGCATGGGAAACACCTTTTTAAGTCTATATGTCCACAGACATTAGAGGATAGAGAGAGCATGAATAGAATACCATATGCATCTGTAATTGGTTCTATCATGTATGCTATGTACACGTCTAGATGTAGCATTTGCTTTAAATGTCACAAGCAGATTCCAATCCAATTTTGGAGAGGAACACTGGGCAGCTGTCAAGAATATCCTTAAGTACTTAAGAAGGACTAAGGATATATTCTTGGTATATGGGGAGGGTAGTTTGGAAGTAAATAGGTATACAGATGCTAGCTTCCAATCTGACAAAGATGATTGTAAATCACAGTTTGGTTTTGTTTTCATAATGGGAGGAGGGGCAGTTAGTTGGAAGAGTTCCAAACAAGAAACAACTGTTGATGCCACGACATAAGTTGAGTACATTGCTGCTTCAGATGCAGTCAAAAAAGCAGTCTGGATCAAAAAGTTCATATCTGAACTAGGAGTGGTGCCTAGAATTGTTGGTCCAATTCCTTTATATTGTGATAACAATGGAGCCATTAAGCAAGCAAAGGAACCACAGTCTCATCAGTGATCCAAACATGTTCTCAGACGCTACCATCTCTTAAGGGAAATAGTAGCTAGAAATGATGTGAAAATAGAAAGGGTCCCCATAGATGATAATGTGACGGATCCCCTCAATAAGGTACTTTCCCAAATAAAGCACGATCACAATATAAATAGCATGGGTCAAAGACATATGAGTGATTGGCTCTAGTGCAAGTGGGAGATTGTTAGAGAGTATGCCCTAGAACCCATGTAAAAGGGATGTTTTTCATATGTATGAATTCATATTCTTAATAAAAGTCATCATTCATTTATTAATGCTATATTTAAATGCATGAGTTTGTAAATCTTAAATTAATAAATGAAGTACCTGATATTTAAACACGGTGCAAAGGCAATCATGAAAGTGTTCATGATATGAGATGTCTATTGCATGCAAATGTGTTAATACCTAAATATCCCTAGTCATAGAATTAATAAGATAGGACATTGTTAATTCAGACAGACTAGCACATGTTATGCTTCTTGAATGGTTCAAGCAGTGGTTCTCATAACTGTGATTATGGAAGATAATCAAAGCTAACATGTGGATGTTTGTTAGAAGAACAAGTTCATTGGAGACCTGACTGATTACTTCCAACTGGGGGTGAACATAGTTAGAAGGTTGGGTATATCATGACCTACTTGAATATAGTTGAGTGATTAACAAAGGATTCACCATCCCATATTTATTAAGGAAAGTTATCTCGCATGATTCTATAATTGCCTTGTTTAGAGAATCTCTAGCCAGAGTAATATGCCAAAATGGATAGGGATCCATAAAGGGAATTTTAGGAACAATGGTTAAATTAATAGAAAATACATAATTAGATTTATATGAGTTGATAGAAATCCATACTCAGAATCTAATTGAGATAAGAGTGGTGAAAGGAGTAATTGCACAGTAACTGTTTCTATAGAAGGGTATAGTCAAACCATTTGACTTTTTCTGACATTTGGGTAGTCATGATACCCAGCTAGAGGCCAATCATGACTTGTATAATAGTATATCATAAATATCAATAGGGATTGATAAAATGATTTAAAGAAGTTTAAATCATGTGAGTTTTGAATAGAACTCACAATTACATATTATACTGCCAATATGGATAGGAACCCAATAGGTCACACACATATAGAGAAAAGGATAAAATGGCAAAATAACAAGGATAATAATATTTGATATTATTATGGGAATAGAGAAGTGAATAAGAGAATAATTAATTAAAGAGTGTAATTAATTATGATCAAGTAAAATTGTTCGATGAACTTTCTAGAAATGTTTTTTAAAATGAACCTAATTGAAATATTGTATTTCATAATTAATTACTATTGGACTATAAGTGTTATAGAACTGATATAATAATTAATAGATCCATTGGAGAAAATAATGGAGGCCCATAAAATTTAGTTTGGCGCAGAAACCCTCCAGAGGAAGGGTTTCACGCCACCTTCTGGTAGAAGGCCTTGAAGGCCTAATTCTTTGACTAAAATAAATTAAATATATTTCATAAGTATTATGGAGCCTACATATTTAATTTTGATGGATTTGGAATTCATTTAGGTGATTAAATCCAAGTGTATGCATGAAGGGCCTAGTTTGTGGGTTTTGTGCGTAGTCTTTTATGAAAGGATTTAAATTGGATTTAATTAAGCCCAAATAAATTATTAATAATTTCAAAATCCATTTAATATTTCTCCAATAATTTTAAAGAGCCCAATCCCACTATGAAGTTGGATTTTTAACCTAACTATGAAAATCCAAGTGATAGGGATTTTAGGGTTAAGTGAACAATTAAGAGAAAAAAATTCTCTCACTCTCTCAACGCTAGCCGCCACCCCCTTGCTAGCATCAAGGGATTTCGGCCAGCCCTTGTGTTCCTCCGTTATTGGTTCATTCAATCCTTCTCTAGTGTGGATTACTAATTGGAGGTGTTCAATTTTGGACATTGTGGTTTGCAACAACCTGGTGAGAAGGAAAATCAACTTTTCAACAAAAATCAAAGGTGATTTTTCTTATTCTCATTGATATGTATATTGTAAATTCATGGCAAGATTAGATCTATTGGTTAAAAAATTTTAAATTCCACTTACGTATGAGATGCATGTAACCGATAATTCCCAACATAATAGTGAGCCTCATCCGGTCTCAGACCATAAATACGGGCCTCCGAGGACCCAACCGAAATATATATTTTGCTTATTATATGTATTTTAGTGGATGAACTTGTTATTGCATTATCTTTATGCCTTAAAATCCAATCAATTCTTAATAAGGTCCACATTAATAAATGTATATTTGTAATATCTTCTCAACTATTCCCTAGATATTTAATTGTTGAGGTTACAGATGTGACAAAAATAATAATTTAAAAATCTGTAATATTTTTAGCAATGGAATGGCGAAAAGAAATTTGATACTAATACTACAAATATATTTTAGCAATGAAAAATACCTTAGTGAATTCTTTTTTTTTTTTTGTAGTGGTGGGTGAATTTTTTGACGAAAATTGTAATTCTGTTGGTAAATTTATCAAAGAAATTTTTTTTTCGTCGGTAAATTTATCAACGAATTAGTGAATTTCGTCAATAAAATTATCAACATAAATTTTTTTTTCTGTCAGTAAATTTATTGATGGCATTTGTAATTCCATTGGTAACTACATAATTTCATGATAGTTTACATATGGTGGAGTTTATGATAGATATTTAATTCCATCGGTAAATTTACCAACAAATTTTTTTCTATCGAAAAATTTTCCCTGCACTTATATCTTCAAAAACACATTCTTGTAGACACTATGACCTGAGAAAGTCTAAATCAAGGTTATCTGATGAAGATGAATCAATATATTTCTGACGAAAAGCACGAATCTCCAAATTTTCATAAAGGTCTTGTGGTTTTGAAGATGGTTTTTAAGAAGAACTTCAAAAAACCTTGATTTTGACCTCTGGTAATGACAAACGGACGTCAATCATAAAAGGATGGTCGTTTGTGGCTGCCCTTCTTTAGTTTAGGTCAAATCAAGGCTTTTTTTTCAAATTTTCCACATTTTCTAGCTTTAAAAATTTTAGATTTGGATCAAATTTTAGAAGATCTGATGAGCTCCGAATTTTAGGGATTTAATCTTCCTCTTTTGGGAAATTAGTATTGGAGTTTATTTCCAACTCTTGTTCAAAAATAAAAGGAAAAAATTAGGGTTTTTATAGGAGATTGACACACCTGAAAAAAGAGCAAAAACTTTTAGAAAGAGAAAGTTGATTCTTTATTCTTGGAGGCTGCAACCTTAAACAATCATTAACAAAATACATAATCTTTTCTTTATTTTCAAACCTGGGAATCAAGATTGGAGTTGAGATCGTCATTCTTCACAGTTACAGAATCATAAATCTTGAGGGTATATTCTAGGCCTTAAACCCCTTTTCTCTCTCTAAATCATGTCATGATCATGTAGATAGGTTATTTTTACTTGTTACTTTCATGATGTCATCTCCATTATTTTATATTGTTTGATCTATTATTCATGCTTCTTGTGATTCTATGACCATTTAATGACTGTTTAGGCATGTAGAATAGCTTTTTATTTTCTACTTTATGCGTGTTCTTCCATATAAGCTTGATAAGATAATTATTTAATTTATTTCTTATATTTGCATGATTAATTTTGTTAGAATGTTTAAACTGTGTTTTGTCATCATTTTCATAGTTTTGGCATGATTTAAGGCTTTAAAATTGTCTTTTTAGCAATTAAGAATTGTTTTATTTGTTTTGAGTTTTTTTTGTCTTCTGTGTCTGTTTTTCAAGTGATAGATGGGAAAAAGACATCACAAATGGCCGTCTGTCAATGCGATAGAGAAGACGTTGCAATGCCTTCTTCTCGTCCCGTCGCTCTCCTTTGTTTGGGGTGTTTGTCCTTGTCTTGGGGTGTCTGTGGCCTTATTTTCACTCTTTCTAACATGTTTTAATGCCATTTTTGTTAGGATGTATCATTTTGAATATTTAGATGCATTTAAGCTTTATCTTTTGCTTCTGTATCACATGATTTGTTTTCTATATTTAAATTTTTATTTATTCTAGTATGTTTTTGTGAACATTTTTAGTTAATTAATTAATTTGTTTAATGTTTGATTTATTTTAATATGCTAATCAATTTGCCTTATTTGTATATTTTGTGAGCTATTGTTTTTATGCATTCTTTAGAGTTTTTTTAGAGTAATTTTGCTTTGAAGGTCATCATTCAATTGGTTCCTTCTCTATCCCTTTCTTTATTCTTTTTATTTCATTTAATTTATATTTTATTTTATTTTATTTATTATGCTTTTATAGGTTTTCTTTATTTATTTATTTTTGTAACTTTATTTTATCTTCTGGATATATTTCATTTTTAGGTATATAATAGTTTAGTAAAAAAAAGGGAATTTTTTAACACGCCAATTGATAAATGTCATTTAAATGTTTTATACTTAATTAATTTGTATTTTTCTTTATAAAATGGACCAATGTCCAATTTTCATTCTAAAAGTCACATAAATAAGAAAAGAGTCTTATTTTTGAGATCACTCATCCCGTGTTTTCCTAAAATTAATAAAGACTCTTCACCTCCCCTTTTGTAAATACATGTACCAAGAAACCAATATTCCCAAACCTAACTGATCTCATATTTTTTGTATCATATTTTGTCCTTTCTTTGGAAAATTTGCCTTTGTAATAAGTAAGTAGTGGATTTACTTTATTTACTTACTTTATTTATCGCTTTTATTTGATTGGCATGTTTATTTTTTGTAATGCATCGTGTGAGAAGGGAGGTAGTGGATTGATAATAAAAAACCTAATTATAAAAAAATACCTAATCGAGATGCAAAATAAGAGTGATGTCCCAAACACTAATCTCTATTTGGGGATTAAAAGATTAAGATTTATTTTCCAATATTCTGTTGGCTGGCAACTCCATGATACCCACCTCTTTGAGCCCACACTAGATGCCTTTATAGGTTGACCATCGACAATAATTTGGGACTAACCCTTTTTTTATTGTGAAATGGCTACCTTATGAGTTATAGTGAGCCTCATTTGATCTTAGACCCTAAAAGAAGGACTACCGAGAATATAACCGGATACGAGCGGGCTTCAACGCTTGTCACAGTGGCAACTCCACTGGGGACTAAAGAGACCTTTCTCCTAAAAGATCATGGTTAATTTTTTTTTATAATTAGTTTTTTATTATTAATCCTATCTCCTTTTGAAATTGTGTTTCTTACATACATGCTAGAGCCTTAGTATTAAGTTAAGAGTCTCTTTTTAGCCACAGGTGCTATCCTAAAGTACGCCCTACGTTAAATCAAAAAAAGGGAGGTGTCAAGGAGACCCACCAACTCAAGGCCAGTACCAAATGATATATAAAATGGTGACCTATTGGTCATTATTAAAGGTGTTTAAAACTGAACCGAATCGACCTAAATGGACTTTGGTCTATTTGGTTTCGTTATTTTAGTTTTTGGTTTTGAATCAAAATAAAAGATTTATTTTATCGGTTTGGTTTAGTTTTTAAAATTAAAAAATTGATGTTTTTTTAAAAGAATCCCTAGCAGACCCTTCCTTCCCTTACGATTCAGAATAAAAGTCCCTAGCTCTATACACGTAGCCACCAGCTCTTTTCTTCTACAATTCTTCACTTTTTTAATTCTTTGATTGTTCCTGACATGGTAAGTATCTATGTCCTTTGTTTTATTTATTTTGTTTTCTTTATTTTGTTTTTGTAATTGTGTATCCATACATTCGATCATCTTTTTATTGCAACCGATTCTTAGATTTAGAGTCACCCAAATATATATAAAACAGAGATCCCAAATTGATCTATCTATTAGCTATCTTCACGCATTCTTTTGGCTGAATATTTGATTTTACTAAATATTCCATGCACTTCTTGTTTGTAATATATTGATTTATATTAGTTTTTTATGGAAACTTATATATAATTATGTTAAAATAGAGATCCCAACATCTATATAAATCAATCCATGTGCAGTATATTCTAGGTTTTTGTAATTTTACTTCTTATATATATATATATATATATATATATATATATATATATATATATATATAAGAAAATATTTTTAATTGATTCAATTAATTTTCATGGTGGAAAATATTTTCTTGTGTTAGAAAAGAATACTATTTTCTTTTTTCTTTTTTAACAGAAATGGTTAGCTAGAAACATAATGTTAACTGATTTTCAAGTTTAAAAATCTATTATAAAAAAAGATAAGAGTGGATAGAAAAGCCTAGAAAAGAATATTATATATGATTAGGAATTTGAATTCGAATCAAAATTCATCAATGACTTTGTTCTCTCTTATGTCCCTCGACTTGTATGGGTTTGGTTAATTATTTTGGTTTTATTGTGTGTGAAAACTGTTTAATATTAATTCCTTAAATTTTGGTTTACTCAGAGGGTGGGCTTCTATTGAATGTCATTGACTTTTACTTGTTGAGAAGGTTATGTTTTAAAAGTGCAATGGGCTTTCTGAATCTTTTAATTTAGCTAGCTTAGTTTGTATTTTATGCCAAAATTTATGTACATTAAATGGTTTTATTCTGTTGGATATATGGGTCTATTTAGGTTAAAAGTCCGATTTAAAAAGGCCCATATTTGATCTAAAATTAATTGAACCAAACCAATCGAAATTACTTTGATCAATTTGATTTTCGATCCTATAAACTTTGATTTCGGTTTGATTCTTATATTTTGTAATCTACGATTCTCGATTTTTTCAATTCGATCCAAAATCGAACTGAACTGACCATTTGCAAACCCTTAGTTGCTATGCTCATGATGAGCTAGACCTACTGGTGGGAACCATACTTAGGTAGCCTTAAAGTGTCAATCACCAAACTATAGCCTATATAATGATAATAGCTACTTCCACTAGGTTGTATAACCATAACAATTCATGCTTGCTATGTGGGCCCTTATACATTGACCAAACTCAAACAAATAAGGAGGGTACCAGTCAAAGGTTACCATGCCTTGGTAGGCCTAACTCGATTTGTATGAGTTACTCAATATACATAATGGCCAAAAACCCATGCACCTGCTGTGACACGCGGCGGAGTCATGCTCAATTTTCAAATTTGGTCTCAGAAGCCCGCTTTTAGGGTCCAAGACTGGATGAGACTCACTATAACTCAAAAATTAGCTACTTCATAATAAAAAAAAAATTTAGTCCAGATTTATTGTTGGTAGTTAACTCCCGAAGGCATCTACTATAGGCTCAAAGAGAAATCGCCGCCCAACATAACATTAGGAAATGAATCTCGATCTTTGTGATGCCAAAACAGAGATTGGTGCTTGGGACATCTACTCTCATCTCTCACACGATGCATTGCGATAAATTAAAAAAACATGCCAATCAAATAATAAAAGTAGTAAATAAAGCAATAAATATATAAGTAATCTGACTACTTAAACTATTACAAAAACAAATCGTCTGATAATTAAAATAAAGTAGCATACATAAATCAAGGCATTTCTTTGAATTGGGAACATTGATTCCTTCATGCATATTTTACTAAAAGCCTCCTTTTCTTATTATGTGATTTTTTGGCTAAAAACTAGACATTAGTCCATATTTATTAGAGAAAACCCAATTAGTTAGTAAAATTGATTTTAAGTGCATTTTCCATTTAAACATGTAAAAAATGATTTTATTACTACCTATTACATCTCCAAAATGAATACATCCAAAATGAATAAAAAAACTAAATAAAGCAAAATAATAAATAAAACAAAAGCAAAATAAAATAGCAAAATAATAAATAAAACAAATGCAAAATAAAATAAAATAAAATAAACGAAGAGGGAGATGAACCAATTGAGAGCCTGACTCCCAAAGCATAATCATCCCACGGGATACTCCAAATACACATCGGATCAATTACTCACACAAAACCACAAAAACCAATCAATTAGCATTGGAAAAGGAATATATAATAAAAAAGCAAATTAAAATGATATACAGAACATTAATGCCAAAATTTAGAGATGTATACAGAAGCAGAAATATTTATAGAAAGACATAAAAAATGAACTAATGATTAAATATTAATAAAAAATATAAAAAACAATAAAAGGGGAGAAAACACATTAAAATAAGCACAAATCTAGTCATGTACACCCTTGAAAGGTGACGGATGCCTCATGATTCGAGGAAGGATGGGATAAGAAGAAAACACCATGATGTGCCATCTGTCACATTGACAAATTCCCGTCTGTCACTTGAGGACAGATGTAGAAAGCTAAAATTAACCACAAAGTTTATCAAAATCTTAAGTAAACCCTAGATACTAGATTAAATGGGTCTAAAGCATGCCAAACCTAAAATACTAGCCCTAAATCATATTATAATTGAATAATAACAAAAATAAAAGCTAAGAAAATATTTTAAAATAAGGTACAAAATATACATTTATTGAGGAAATCAAATCAAAAATACTATTCTAACACACATATAGCTTCAGATCAATATGGCATTCAACTAAATATTCAAGTCTAAATAAATAATACAACAAAAATGACTTATAATACCATTAAACAAAAAATATGAATATGAGAATGAGCTAGAGAGAGAAAAAGAGGGAGAACCTAGAATATTACCCTCAGAAGATATTCTAATTTTGTATGTTTTAAAGCCTAGATCTCTGCTCTGATTCTTGGTTTTTAAGTTTAAGTAAACAAAATGATTTTTTGTGTTTTTAGTGGATCAAAAGGTATGTATTAAACCCTCAACCTTAGAGAGAAAGAAAAAATTAATTTCTTCCCCTCCAAGAACTCTATTCTTTTCCCAAAAGAGATATCCCCTTGAAAAACCCTACTTTTTTATTTTATACCTAAGGAGGTGTTAGAATCAAATTCCAACTCTAACTTTCCAGACATAAAAGGATTTGGTCCCTTTAAATCTGGCCTAATTCCCAAAATCCTTATCTTTTAATTTTTAAAAACTGAAAAACATGGAAATTCTTAAAATACACCTACGGACGGGCTTTGCTAATGACAGATAGCTATCCCTCAATCGAAACCTTTTGAATTTATAAAAATGCCTCTAATCTAACCTAGACAGAAGGAAAGTGGTCACAGATGATCGATTTCACATGATAGATGACCGTCTGTCATGGCTAATGCCAAAATCAATGTTTTTTATACTGTTTTTTTTTTGTTAAAACCCCCAAAACACTTGGAAAATCATTAAGTTTTCATGAGAAAATATGAAAAATATAGATTAGAACTTCGAGTTCCATGCTCTTTATTAGAAATATACTATTTTCTCATTATCAGGTAACCCTAATCTAGGCTATCTCGGGTCATGGTGTCTACAGTTGCCCTTAATTTTGGAAAACTGGTGCACTAGTGCTAAAGTGAGCCAAAATTCAGAGTAAAAAAAAGAGATATGGACTTGAGGAAGTGAATCTCTGATTGATTTATTTTAAAATACGTTTAAAATACGTGCCATCTTAGGCATTGAATCTCTTGGTCAGATAGTTACCGTCAGCTTGTTGACATGTTAACCCTTGGTTGGGTAGTTAACATCAGTTTGTCGATGTGTTAACCCTTGCTTGGGTTGTTACCATTAGTTTGTCGATGTGTTAACCCTTACTTAGGTGATTACCATTAGTTTGTTAATGTGTTAACCCTTGGTTGATTGTCTGATTAGAGCTAGCTTCTTGGTAGGCAGAATCAAATGAGATTATGTTACGGTTGGTTGGTGCCATTTGTAGGCATACCTAACCTTTCAGTTGTGGTGGTTAACACTATCAGTAGGTATATCTCCCCCTTTGGAACAATATCTTTTTGGAGAATTTTTGGCAAATATACATTTGTGAGATTTCTCTTTGCTATGCATCTCTTTTGATTTCAACTTGTTCCGGTGATTTCTTGTAGATTTTTCTTTGTTGTGCATCTCTTTTGATTTCAACTTGCTCAGGTGACTTCTTATAGTTTGGTAGATTCCTTGGAACTTTGACTAAGGGAGAAGGATTACCATAGGTCCCTTCCATTCCCATTCATAAATACTTTATTATCTTAATCTAGTTTAGTGTGGGTGTTATTCCATTTTGTCTTGCAATCAAGAAATATATCTCTTTTAAGTCTTGTGGTCTGCATTCATTTTAGTAAAGTTTTGAGTACCTGCAAAACGGATGTGATATTAATGCTTTTTTCATTTAACTTAATTTTTTTATACTCTTTTTTTCAGTTGTGGTTGATTTATCATTTTTCCTTATCATTTTATTTAATTGTCAAGCTGTTATTTTAACCATACATCTTCTTGCCAATTTTATGATGTCCTCTTGTTGTTTCCAAATATATTAATTACGAACATAAAATAAACAAACATAAGGAAAATAAATAAATTAAATAAATACATGTTATAATTTATATACATCAAAATGCCCAAAAATTTTAAAAAGAACTCTCTGAATAAAAAAATAATGAGACTACTGAGATGGGTTTAGTCCTCTGTGGTAGGCTGGTCTATGTGAAGGATGAAAAGTTGAAGGTCTGGGAAGTCAGGCTAGTGCCACTACCTGCAGTTGTACTGGTGGCTACTCCTATTATTGCCTGAACTTGAACTGAAACCCAGGTAATGCAGAGGATAGTGGCTACAAGATCTATGCTATCACCTCAGCTAGCTGCTCTGAACTCTATCCTACCTCAGAGACTACTCTGAAATGCTGCTCTAGATACTTCATCAGATCAGTCATCAGATCCCTAATGTATCTCTTGAGCTGTTCATCTGTCTTGAACATGGTCTGTCTCCCCTTGAGAACCTCAGTCTCAATGCGGTCTCCCCGCTCCCTGATTTGGGTGAGTGACTCATCAACCACCTGTAGGGTCAACTCAAATCTCTACGCTGCAGTTACTAAATCAGCTCTAATACCCTACACCTCAGTATGTAAAGACTATATCATAGTCAACAATAATTGTAATGTTTGATCTTATCTCCTGACATTCTCCTCCATAACAGATAGTCTCCTCAAGATATCATTAAACAAGGGAGTTGATGTCGACTGTACGGGTGGTGGAGTAGTGGATGTGGATGCCCCAAGGTGTTTAATTGTAGAAGAGTAGTGGAAATGGATGCCCCTGGATGCCCATATGGTGAAAACCTTCACAACCTCCTAGCTGGTGACTGTTGGTGTCTGATTAGTGATCTATGATTCATTAGAGGAGTAAGTGCATTCTAAAAAGCTCATTTAAGTTGAGCTACATGTCCATCTCATAATTTGAATTTGCATCTCTCCCTTGAGGCTAGTGTGGCTTCTCCCCCTGCGCATCCTATCGTATTAGTAGTGTTAGAAGTGCCTAAGGTGGCTAAGGCTGAGGTGGCTGCCGGATCCTAACCATTCTCCACCACTGGTGGCTCTGGCACAATAGGGTCCAAGCCATAACTCTCTTTAGTCTTAGGTTCTATCAGCAGTCTGTACCTGTAAAGACTATCCTAATTTCTCCTGTCACCTGTCATCATATATACTATCTTGTACGACATACATAAACACATAAAAAAAGGTTTACAAAAAAAGCTTTAGGTTACTTTACACTAGCTCTTATTCCTGTTCTTCATATTACATTCTATTTAATACAATATAATAATTACAAAGAAAACAAAATATAACTACCTACTTAGACTCTTCCTATCTCTAATTTGGCCTTGTCGTAACAGATCTTGTCCCACCAGGAAGAATTCTAGCTTCAAGTACCTACATAAATAAACACCTGTGCTAAGCTTACTAGCTTAGCGGGGAATAAGAAAATATTTTTAAAATAACCTCTTACCACAGTTGCCAACAACTTACACACATAGGCATAATATTAGTCAAATACAATTTGGAACTATGGTATAAAATTTGCATAACAACAATATAAGACTTTATTATTAAGGTTGTAAGTGTATACTGAAATTAATGATAATCATTAACTAAATTAGGTGTGCTCAACTGTGTATATAGATATGTATATAAATACAATACTCTTAATAATGAAAACATTAGATATCCACAATGATTATTGTATACATGTGTTTCTATAGCATCATACATTTTATATTTTTAAACATAACTATATTTTTTTTCATGTTTTCCATATGCTATGGATGAGTTCATATATATATAATAAGGTTGGAAATTAGATCATGGTAGATACTATTATATCATTTGTTAAATTTCTCTTTATGTTACTTTTCTTATGTCTTGTAATAAGCCTACACCTTTCTCTGAAAGTGTGTGGATACGGCAGATACATAAGGCACTCGAAGGTACGAAAGGATACACAAAGGTATGAAACTATAAATCCAAATGGGGTCAAATCTATACTATAGACCAAAATAGGGCCAAATCTATACTATAGACCCAAATGGGGCCAAATCTATACTATAGACCCAAACGAGGTCGACATATAGTGGCTGCAATATACCCTTAAAGGCATGCCTATCTATCCATAACCTAGACACAAACGCATGCAACTGTAACTTTTTACTTTAATTATCATTATTTTTCTCTTCTTCCGTCTTATACGCCTTTAACTCAATTGCAAAACATATTTATAAGCATAGTATCATGTAAATATCCTATTCATGCTTATATCTGAGCACATTACATCATGTCCAATGCATTACAATATATATATATATATATATATATATACACACGTACATATTCTAGCATACAATTCTTCATTTATACTTTGATTCCATTGGTTACATGCATAAAATTGATGTGTGGTCTAACCAATGGCCTAAATAATTTCTATACTTATGTTTTCTTATAATTTGGGTTCATTTACAATTGTTTCTTAATATCTAAATCATGTATGACATGTGTTTCATGACTTGGTATATTCCTATTTATATATTTAATTTGACCCAAATGTGTCCGGCAAGGTTCGAGTAAATTTCGGTGACTTTTCGAGCCTAAAAATCATGTATGAGCTATAATAAGGGTGGCACATGGCTGAGAAAAATTGGTCTTGGCCTTGTACAAAGTTTCAGAATGGTCCACATGGCTAAGATAAATTGGTCTCAGCCAAGTGCCCCATTTTACCTCGCAATTCCAGCTAATAGTTTTATTGTATCTCCTTCCACATAAGCCAAGTGTTCTTATACAAAGTTGTCCTTCTATATTTATAGTTTCCAAATCATTAAAAATCACTTCATTTAACCTTCTAAAACTCAAGATATTCACTAAACAATGGAGACTACTCGTAATGGTAGGGCAGTAGACCTAGTTAAAGTTCAAGCTAATTTTCGACCATCATAGGGGATGAACCAATGTTGGTCTCTTCTTATGAAATTTAAGTTTATGAGTCTAGTTTCTATTACAACTATAATCACTTAATTTAGAGTTTTCAAACTCCAGATATAGGTAAAAAAAGTCGGAATAGGTCCAATAAACCTAAGGATATATTTTGCCATCTAGAGGATATGTGTTCTTATTTCAGTTCCTATGCCAAATAAACCATCATATTCATGATTTATTTCATTAAAACTCCTAATTTAACATTTCAAATCACTATAATAGAGTAAACACACTCAAAATTTACAAGAAGTTCCTATACCTCTTTGATAACCACTTTCTTCAAGCTTTTCACACCTCTTTCTCCTTGCCTTTATTTCTCTCTCCTTCTTCATAATAAATTAAAAATTATTATGCTTAAAGATTCATCTAATCCTTCAAATTAATATCTAATTATAAGGAATGAAAGAAGAAGAAAAAAGAGTGTTATTACCTTAAAAAGACTAACCACTAAAATGTCTCTCCTCTCAAAAGCTAAGGTTGGATTTTTGGGGTTTATTTGAGGGTTAGGATTGCTCAGTTTTGAGAGAAAAATGGTTGCCTTTATGTCCCTTAAAGTGGCCGACCAACAACCTTTAAATCTTTTGGTTTTCTTCTTTTTCTCAAGACAATTCTAGAAGAGATAGTTGTCTTGCTCCTAGGTGTCTTGCTCTTATTAGACCATTTGTTAACTTTACCAAAAGTTTCAAGTGACTCCCTTCTTTCAGTTAAATTCATATTTCTTCCCCTAAACTCTCTCTTTTACTTTTTAATTAGGTTCCTTACCTTGCATTTTCTCAAAATAAATCACACACATGACTTAATTTGAAATGACCATTTTACCCTTCATCTTTTTAAGCAATTACCTTTATGTCTCAACCTATAATTCATTGACTAACCCATCATATACCAATAATATAATCATTTAAATGCATATACATCAACCATCCTTATGGTGAGGGCAACCTGCATGTCAACAAATATATCCTCCTAGAGTAGGCATCCAAACGTCCTCTCATCTACCCCTAAAGTTGATAGTAGTCAAGTCACTAATCCCCTAATGCATATCTATGTGGTAGGCACGGTGGAAACTCTGAGTAGGGTACTGATGATTTCGTGTGTGATATCAATCCTCTTATGTGTATGCATCGCCCATAGATAAGCTATATTGACTGCATTGACCAACCTTAGACTGCCAATGTGGCCGAGGTATTATGTAGACAACACCCTCCAAATGTACCTATAGGCCTAATCAGCCAACATCGTACTCTTGGCCGTGTCTGACTGGTATATGACCCCCGAAAGTGTGATGGCTCTATTGTACTCGATCAACTGTCCTCTTTGGGGTTAGAACATTCGGCCTTATTGGAAGTCCCATAGCCTCTGTGAATCGTCAATGGATGACACTGTAGTGGATATCTCCTACCTTAAACTAGACTACCTCATTTTCAGTGTCCGACCTCTAATAGCCTTTATACTATAGAGTGGCCAGGAACTCTTGAGTCACATTCGAGTAGGTTTGGAAAGCTGGAGTAAGGAATGTCGTTTACCCTGTTGCAGCTAATAATCCATTGATCTCCTCAGCTAACCCTACAGTCTATAGAAATTATCTGGACATGAAGTGGTTAGATCTGAATTAGACTCGAGATAAGGCCCGATATTTGTCAGCCTGCTGAGGAGTCATCTATGCTAGTATGGAAGGAGCTAGTGTAGCATGAGCATCTTTATGCGGCATCCTACAAAAATTAAGTGTCAGTTTCCTATGGTTGACTTGGGTCAAAAGCAAATTAAAAATTAAATCACTAGAAACTGTGGTGAAATTTCGATAGGATGCTGACTTAAACTAGAGCTAGCCAACTTGTACAAAAATGCACGCTAAGCATCGCAAGACAATCTACAACAACCTAGACCCATTATTAGGTGTTCTAGCAAACATGCATGATAAATAAGGAAAAATACAAACTCTAATTATCTACAAAATTTTAACAAAAATATGGTAGCATTCCAGCTAGGAATGTGCCTGCCTCCTACACAAGCAATTTAAAATACCACAGGCCGTCATTGGCTGCCAAGCAATTAATGCAAGTTATCTTGCATTAATGTAACATGCTTAACATACATGCTAATCTAAAATTATTCTCAACTATGTTGGTGGAACAATATGTTTTAAAGTACAAACCTAAGTAAAATTATTTACATTGAGTAAAAAAATAAAATGAACTACAGATAGTGCTATTTACATGCTTATTTTTTAAAAAAGTTTGCTTTACTAAGTATAGTGTCATGCAATAACAAGGTTCACAAGTTCAAGTCTAACTCCTATAGGTATTAAGTGAGACTATAAGGCAAAACTATAAAGCATTTATTATATAAATTAATCCTATCATTGACACAAGAAATTTAAAGCATAAACAACACAATTAAATAAGAAAAGAGGTAAGAAAATACTTACTTGAAGTGGAGAAGATGGAGAAACAAAAACAACAGGAAATGTAGACTAAGTACTCTCCCGACGTGTACATTGATTCATGATGATTTTCCATGCAAACGACATGTAAAATGAGTAAAAAACAAGGGAGAAAACCAAGAAAAAAATGAATGGGAAGTGTTAATGGCAGTTATCGTGGAATGAGGAGGAGAAAGAAAAAGAAGAACCATTTTTATTTTTTAAATTTTTGAGCGACAAACGGGCAGGCTGTCCATCACTAGTCACTAATGGCCGTCTTATATGTCCCGTTGGTCACACCTTTTTCACTTTTTTCATTTTTTTATTTTTCTTTTTTTCTTTATTTTAATTTTTATCTTCAACCTTATCACATCACTTGTTATCATACACCTCATTTTTTATCTTATTTATTATATGCATACATATTATCATATTTACACACGTATATACATACATTATTTATCTATTATACATATATACACTCATACATTACTTATTATATATACTCACTAAAATTTTGGGTGCTTTTTGAATTTTCAAAATTTTCCACATCTAGAATCTTCTGAAGATTTCACATTGTCCATGAATTTTTTGAGTTTCTTGTAAAATGGAAACAAGGAAGGATGCAAAAATATATATGTGTAATGCATAGAACATGTAAAAGAGATTCATTTGGGCAATCCAGAGGTGATAGACAAGCTGGCCGTGGCTTGCTTCTCGAGGGACGGCCGTCTGACACTTCTTTACTATAAATAGTATGAATTTTCCTTGGTTTTTGTGCCTTTTGATCTCCTCTTTTCCAAGAAGCTTCCTTCCAAGTATTCTTCTTTTCTTCTCCTTTTTATCTTGGCCATTTTTCTTCAATTATTTATTTTTCTTTATTGTTTTTGCATTTAAAGTACTTGAGAATTGCTATCATGTTGACCTCTACTCTTGCAAAATTACACTGGTTACTAGATGATATGAGAACTTGAGAGGGTCAACTTTTGGCTCTGTATTCTAATTTGAAATTTTTGAGAAGAGTATCATTTGATAGGAATTTTATCTTTACCGCCATACAATACTAAGACCTGAGATTCCATGTTTTTAGGTTCATACATTAGGAATTGTGCCCCTTACTTGAGGAGTTTGTTGAGATTGTTGGTGCAAGATTTACACACAGTACTCAACCATGTCTAACTTCCATTGCTCCTAACTACCCCAGAGAGGTAGCTCGTGCCTTAGGTATCCTCCCTTCTGAAGCTAGGGGCTTAATACCTTAAGGGAGGACTTTTTCATTAGAGCCATTAACTGACATCTTAGATGACTTTGATGATGTGCTTACTTTCTAGTCTAGCGTAATCTTGCTTTATTGTTTTGCCTGATGCTTGCTGATGCATTTAGATGATCTAATGACCTAAGACTATGGATTATTTAGTGTGGTAGATAGCGTATATAGGGGGCATAAACCATTTCCCTTAATTTTGGCAAAGACTATCCTTGGCTTAGATGCCGTTCGTAATGGTCCTCTTGCTCGCCTCACTAGTAGTCCCATGTTGCTTTAGGTATGTCATTGCTTTGAAGGTAGTACACTCCTTGTGAGTTTTCACACTAGCTTTTCTTGTTCAAAAACACATCCTTTTGGATTTTTATGTATTTTATTGCCTTATTTTTTTCCTGAGATGAATCAAACTCATCCCAATGGCATTTTTTTTAGATATGGTTACATGAGAAGATGAAGCTATGGTTAGAGCCTTCACCCTGAGTTATGGCCATTGGCACTTATCCCATGAGATATGTTATTCTCAGACATATACAGCATGAGTTCCTCTCGTTCAAGAGGGAATCGACTAGTTGGCTCAGTTAACAGATGATGACATCATATTCAGGTGTACCTAGCTACCCATTTCTTTTATAGTTCCAGATGGAGCTTTTAGATGTGTCACCTTATGTGGATTGCATCGAGCCACCTTCTACATCACTGCTCATTGTGCTCATCAATTTGAAGACTGTCAGGACATTGTTAGGTGTCCATTAGGTTTTCGAGGTGGTATTCTTTCTGCTCTTTTTCTGTCAGATTACCACTAGAGAATTTAGACCTGACTTCTCCTAAGATTATTGCTTGTGACTTCACCACCTCTACCTTATGCAAGTAGTGGGTCATGAGCCCAACAGCTGACAATAGGATCTCTTACCTTACGTACCTAGATAGAGAGAGCGATATGATACAAATAGACTAGATTAGATATTATCATGGACTATGTTTTTGCTTTTATTAGAGCTTATTAAAATTTGAACACATGAAAGAAAAGAAACTACTTTTGGATATATTAATAATGTTTTTGAATACATGCATGACATTTCTTTCTGATTTTAGTACACATGATCATTATTCGATATCATTTCAATAACACATATCACTTAATTTAAAAAATGAAACTTTAAAAGCATTATAACTCCTACATCAATCAGCCTTCTCGGGTTTTCTTGATTGATTATTTTCTGTCAGCCCCTAATTTTTTCTTAGGATGCCTTTTTTTTTGTTTTCACCCTAAAGAGGCACCCGATTTTAGCAAGGCCTATTTTTTCTAATTTTTGACCTGCAGGGCTTTTGTTCTCATCTTTTTCTCTTTTTTAGTCTTAGCCATGGAACCTCTTTAATCTGTCTACATTTATTGGCTCTCTGAACTCATTGCCATTACTATCTAAAATAAAGCAACTTCCTCAGACAACAACTTCTTTAGCACTAAAGGTCCCTCCCAAGTGGGTTTGAACTTGCCTCAAATATCTGGAATTCTAGGCCTTATCTGTTTGAACACAAGATCTCCCTCCTTCAAAGGATGTTTTATAACTTTTTTCCTGAATGAATAAACTAGTCTCTTTTGATAAACCTGGTTGTCGTAATATGCATGCATCCTATCTCCATCTAATAGGTTGAGCTACAATAATCTCTATCTAGCCCACTCTGTTTCTGATAATTTAGCTTCTAAGACCACCTTCAAAGATAGATACTTAATTTCTACTAGCAGTACAGCTTTCGTCCCATAGACCAAGGAAAATGGAGTAGCTCCTGTTAAAAATCTAGTTGTAGTATTGTAGCCTTATAATGAGTAAGGTAGCTTATCGGCCCAATCTTTGTAAATTCGAACCATTTTAGCCATAATTCTTATTGGCTGCCTCAACCACCCCATTTGCCTAAGGTCAATAAAAAGAAGACTTGTGGTGTTAAACCCCTTATTTTATGAGCATCTATCTAGTTTCACCAGAGAATTGCAATTCATTGTCCAATACTTTATGATGATGCAAACCGTATCCGCATTTCAAGTTCTTCTCAATAAATTTGGCCATATCCCTAGCTTCTACTTTCTTAAAGGATTTTTCTTCTACCCATTTGGTGAAGTAGTCAATAGCCACTATAATGAACCTATGCCCATTCGAAGTTAGCGGATGGATCATACCAATGATGTCGATGCCCCATACGGCAAATCGCTAAGGTGATGTAAGGTCGCACAACTAAAAAACTAGCAAATGTCTTAGGTCTACATACTATTGGCATAATTGACATTCTTTGACATACTTAGAATAGTCAGTGTCCATCGTAAGCCAAAAGAACCTTGACATATAATCTTCTTTGCTAAGTCCAACCCATTCATGTAAGCTCCACAAACACCTGCATGTACCTCTTTCATAAATTTTTTAGCCTATTTCTCATTCAAACACCTTATTCAGATGCCATCAGGCTATCTCTTTTAAAGTATTCCACCTATAGTAATGAACTGAGTTGATACCTTACGGATCATTCTTTGGTCCTTTTTAGTGGCTTTCTCCAGAAATTTTAACCTTTCTAAATAATTTTGAATGTCGTAGTACCATGGTTTCCCTCCATACACTTCGATATCCATGATCTGCTCAGTTTTGAAGCATGGCCTATCAGAACTTGAGATCAATACAGGTTTAATGCTTACCCCTTATGGGTTATCCCACATTGATCTCAAAGTGGCCAATGTATCTACTAATTGATTCTCATCTTTAGGCATATAGTTGAAAGTACAAACCTTGAATTGGCTACTTAAAGCTTTCAGACACTTGAGCTAGGGCAGTAACCATTCTTCCTTCACTCACCATTCATCCTCACCTAATAAACCACCAAAGATGAGTCTCTAATACTTCTAGAGATTTTTTTCCCTATAGCTAGCAAGGCCTCTAATCCAAAGATGCAAGCTTCATATTCTGCTTCATTATTTATGGCTTTGTACCTTAGTTTCTTAGCCAAAGGCATTTTCTCTCCCTCTAGGGTTACCAAGATTATTCCTACTCCAACTCCTTTGTTGTTCACAGCTCCGTCAAAGTACATCTACCAACCCTAAACTATTATGGCTATAATATCCTCATCAAGAAACTCGTATGTTATCTCTTCTCCCTTACTGGTTGATTGGCTAGGAATTCCACTACAACTCTTCCTTTAATGGTGTTCTTAGTGATGTATTCTATGTCAAACTCTTATAGAAGGATTAGCCATCTTTCTATATTTCCTAGGAGTGAGGGTGTTTCTTGTAAGTATCTAAGAGGGTTTTGCTTAGCCATTACTTGTATTCTGTAGGAATGAAAGTAATGCCTTAGTTTATTTGAAGCCTAAAGGACTACTAGAGAAATCTTCTAAACTTATATGTACTTAGCCTTATGTGGAAGAAACTTCTTACTGAGGTAGAACACCACGTACTTAATCCCAAAATCATCCTCTTGAGCCATCCTTGACCCCATTAAACTATCCTTTATGGCCAAATACAAGATCAAAGGCTTACCTGCCTGTTGCGGTCTTAACACTGGTGGATACAAAAGATATTCCCTAATGGTATTGAAAGCCCTTTGATAGTCTTCATTCTAGACCACTGGCTGATCTTTTCTAAGTAGTTTGAATATTGGTTTGTAAATCGAAGTCAACTTGGCTATGAACTTGCTTATGTATTGAATTCTACCTAAAAATCCCCTAACCTCCGTTTCCTTATGAGGCACTGGAATCTCTCCAATAGCCTTTACTTTGTCAGGATCCACCTCTATATCCTTTTGACTCACCACATACCCTAAGAGCTTTCTTGAAGCGACCCTAAATATACATTTCTTCGAGTTGAGGTCAAGGTTATACTTATCAAACATATGAAAGAACTTCTCTAATGCCTCGAAGTGACCTTCTCAGGTTGCCAATTTGATCATCTTGTCTTCCATATACACCTCTGCTTTTTTATAAATCAAGTCACCCACTATCCTAGTTGCCATAATCTGATAGGTGGCACCTGCATTCTTAAGTCCAAAAGGCATGACTCGGTAGGCATAGGTACCCCGTTCTGTGATAAAGGGTGTCTTAATTTGATCCACTATCTTATTCAGAATCTAATTATACTCGACATACCTATCTACAAAAGCTATACATGGCACAGGTAGTTGCACTATCCACCAGCACATCTATGTAAGGTAAAGGGAAGTCATCCTTTGAGCAAGCTTTGTTCAAGTCCCTATAGTCCACATAGACTCTAACTTTTCCATCCTTCTTTGTCACAGGGACTACATTCGCCAACCATGTGGGGTATTGAACATCCATCGGGCATTTAGCCTCTAAGTTAGTAGATCTTCAGCCTCCATCTTTTTTCTATCCTTCACCTGAATAGCAAGTAGTTTCTCTATTATGACCTCTTCAGGCACTTATTTATCCCAAGCCGAATGGTGTAGAAGGATCTCCTCACCCAAAAACCCTCAATTGGCTTGATAATTTCTCATTCTCAGTTAAAGACATTATTGAACAGCTCAAATCCCAGCACTACTTCTTCTCCTATCATCAGAGGCTTATTCTCCCCACAGTAAAGGCAAACTCCTAATGTAGGCACAAAGCTCTGAGAAATATAAGGAATCCCTTTTGCTATTTCTTTCTTCTTATTTTTCTAATTAGGACCAGAGAAGCCTAAACCCTTTTTTCCTTCTGACCCTTATTAGTAATAGCAATTTGAGGCCCTTTGAGAATTCTTACCTAAATTAGCTCTAGGCAAGAAATACATCTTCTTTAACATATTGATCACTTATGGGCTGTCAGCAAAGCTACTCTCACCTTCTTCATCACTGGTTACAGACACATAAAACCCACTAAAAGGCTGCTTAGCTATCTCCAGTACAGATACCTAGTTCTCTCTTATAGCTTTTATGGTTACTAGCTGACCATTATGAGGTATCTTGATCATTTGGTGTAGCATGAAAGGTGCCCTACCTAACTTATGGAACTATGATCTTTCTAGCAAGATAGAAAAATTGGCCAGGATTGATAGCACCATCAACTCAGGCTCGATTTCAATAGGTCATGTCTTTACTTCAGCTTTGAAGGTCCCAATAATTTGCCTTTTTGAGTTGTCATAGACAAAAATGGTCAGATCGAACTTGTTCAGCATACTCTCATTTAGCCTAAAAGTAGCGATTACCGGCAAAGGAAAAACATTAATAGAAGACCCACCATCCACCATCACACATGTTGTGGGCTTACCATTCACTTAGGCTTTGATATAGAGAGGACAATAGTGGTTTCTACCTTCAGCAAGTAAATCAACATTAGAATACATAAAATTTTCCCATGTTCCTCCCTTCACTAAATCTAACAACTCAAAAGGTGAAATGGTAGTGGCAACAATAGACTTACTCAGAGCTTCCACCAATTTATGCTTATGTGATGGAGATTGCATCAATAAATCCAAAATAGAAATATGGGCCTATGTTTACTTTAGCTACATGATTATTTGATCCTCCTTAACTTTTTTCTTTATGGTCACTACAATATGAGCTAGCTGCTTCTCAATTTCTAGGGTTGCCCTTCAACTTCTAATGATTGCTTTTACTTTCTTCTCTACCCTCACTTCCTTTTCACTCTCACTGGTTGAACTTTTAATGAGGGAATTTCAACAATCAATTATTGAAACTAGCTAATTTTCTTTATTCCGCTTTGTTACATACCACTCAGGCAAATTAGACCCAATCATAAACACCATAGGTAGTACAATATTGTATCCTTCCTTTTTCTTCTTATCCCTCTTTTCAGGATCTAAAATGTATTTGATGTCTATCAGATCCCAAATTTTATTCCTTAGCGTGTGATAATAATTAGTACGGTGCCTAGTATATTGGTGGTAAGTGCAGTACATATCCTCCCTATGATGGGGCAACCCTTGACTCTTTGCAAGTCTCGATAGTAATGGCTAAAGCTTTCCTTCCTTGCTTAGCAGGTCCAACACCCAAGATAGTGACTTATTGAGGTTGGAATAATGCCTCTAATAAACTTTTGTAGCAGACACTTTAGCTATCTTTTCGATTTTATTTGCCCTAGTGCTATTCCTGGCTATCTTGTTAGTGCCAAAGTTTCGCCTTGCACCCTTACCATTGGCCCTTCTAGCCAAATTCTCTCCTTCAGCTTCTATAGTTATATCTTTTAGAGACTCAATCCTTTAAATGCTTCATCTTCAGACCATCCCTCAAGTAGGGACTTGCATTTTGAATGAAGAGCCTAATTTGGCCAACTGTATCAAGCTTCCTCTTCATCTCTATTACTTGGTTCCTCTATCTTGTAAGGTACTAGTGAAAAGACTCATCGTGCTTTTGTTGTAGCGGTTCAAGGTCTTTCAAGGTAACCTTTATCCTGGTGTTATAATCATATTGTTTGAGAAAATCCTCAGTTAGAAAATCCCAGTCCTCCTTAGAGTACTTATCAAGTCCTTGATATCATTCAATCAGAGACCTTATTAGACTCAAACAAAAATATTCCACCTTTTGCATCCTAGTTATAGTGGTTCCTTTCATGATCAATGTCTATTGCTTAACATGTGCAGAAAGATCTAAAGTACCATCAAATCATGGCATGTCAAGAATCTTGAACCTCTGTGGAAGTGGCTCATCCCCATCTAAATCTCAGTCTTTAAGGTTCATTCCCTTTCCAATAAACAATAACCTGGACATTACTTCAACCTTCTCTTCTATCTACTTAATGGCTATATCCTCAGTACTAGGACCTTTACTCCTCATATTCATCATTGGGGGAACATAATCTTCATCCCACTCTTCGATGTAATCATTCTCTAGCTCATGCCCCCTTTCCCTCCTTAGTGGGTCTCAAGGCACAGTAATATTTATTACAGTAGCGTCCCAAACATGAGTTGACTCCACTATCTTGTAAACAGATGTTGCATGCCAATCTCTAGTGTTTGGTGCTGTAAAAGCAATAATCCTGCCAATCATAACCAATAACTTCTCCTTAAACTCCTAAAGACGTCTATTCAGTCTTTAATCTAATTCATCCCTCATCATCGAAGGCCCTGAAATAGAAGTAACCAACCTTTCCCTTAAAGATGAAAACCTTGTTGTCTCATCACTAACTCTCTCAGTCTTATTCAACTGCTCTTAATCCATTTCCAATCTTGTTTCCTATCTACTTGCTGACTTGTCTACTTGTTGACAACTGGCTTAGGCTAAACCTAAAACTGATTTCTGATCCCAACCCTAAACTTGAGCTTAACCTTGGCAACTCGAATGTTAGTCTCTGAATAAGGCAACCGTCTGACCCTTTGGACCACCTAGATGAATGTATGATGGCTGCAAGAATCAAGTGTTAGGAGTGATGTATGGTGAATGATGCATGAGCATGGTATGTATATGATGCATGAATGCAATGAACGCTTTTGTTAGACATCAATCACAACCATACACAAGCATAACAATAACCATCCAACCTTATTACTCCTACACAGGAGGTTGTGTAGTCTCTTTCCTAGGTGGTCTTAGCCCATAGGTTAATAGGGTACCCGATGGATGCATATGATGCACGATAAAAAATTGGCAGCATAACCTCTCTTAATTGACAACACAAGCTTATAGGTTTTGATCATTATGTATTTTGACTAACTCCTACAAATCGAGTAGGGCCCATAGAGGCATGACAACTTTGGATCGGTACCCTCCTAACTTCTTTAAGTTTGGTCAATACATAAAGGTCCACATAGCAAGCAAACATCATTATGGTTATATAACCTAGGGAAAGTAGTTATTGTCATTACATGGGCTTGATTCAAGGGTGATAACACTTTAGAGCTACCCAAACATGGTCCTTGCCAATAGGTTTAGCTCATCATGAGTATAACGACCGATGGGTCACCAATTTATATACCAATTAGTACAACACTTGGGCTGCTAGGTCTCTTTGACATCTCCCCATATTGAGTGAACATAGGGCATATTTTAATATAGCACCAGGCCTATAAAAGGATGCCTAATTTAATTCTAAGGCTTTAAGATGTACGCAATTTCAAAAAGAGATATGATCAATAGCAAAATCCAACTATAAATAACTTAAACGAGATACTTTTAGGAGCAAGGTCTCTTTAAACCCTAGTAAAGTCATCATTGTGATGCACATTAGAGCCATGCTTAAATTTTTGGTTTGCTTTCGGAGGCCTGCTTTTAGGGTCCAAGATTAAGCAGGATTTACTATAACTCAAAATTTGGCTACTTCATAATAAAAGGGGATTTAGGCCTAATTTATTATTGGTAGTTAACTCCTAAAGGCATCTGCTATGGGCTTAAAGCGGTAGATAACATGGAGTCACCACCCAATTGAACGTTGGAAAATAAATCTTGACCTTTTTTATGCCCAAACAAAGATTGGTGCTCGGGACATACTCTTACTTGGCACCTTAGTTATGTGTTGCTCTATAATTGGGTTTTAAATATTAATACACTATTCTCTCTCACACGATGCATTGTAATAAATTAAATAAACACACCAATTAAAGAATAAAAGCGGTAAATAAAGTAATAAATATAAAAATAATCCAACTACTTAAACTATTACAAAAGCAAATTATCTGACCATCAAAATAAAGTAGCATACATAAATGAGATATTTATTTGAATTGGAAACATTGATTCCCTCATGCATATTTTACAAAAAGTCTATTTTTTTATTGTATGACTTTTAGGGTAAAACTTGGACATTGGTCCATATTTATTAGAGAAAATCCAATTAATTAGTAAAAATGATTTTAAGCAAATTTTTTCATTTAAACATGCAAAAAATGATTTTATTACTACCTATTACATCCCTAAAATGAATAAAATCAAACTAAATAAAGCAAAATAATAAATAAAATAAATGTAAAATAAAATAAAATAAAATAAAGGAAGAGGGAGATGAACCAATTGAGGCACGACTCCCAAAGTGTAATTGTCCCACGGGATACTCTAAATGCAAATCGGACCAATTACTCACACAAAATTACAAAAAAACCAGTTAATTATCATTGTATAAGGAATATGTAATAAAAAACAGCAAATTAAAGTGATATATAGAACATTAATGCCAAAATTTAGACATGCATATAGAAGAAAAATATTTACAGGAAGACAAAAAAAAATGAACTAATGATCAAATATCAATAAAAAATAATAAAAAGGGGACAAAATACATTAAAATAAGCACAAATCTGGTCACGGATGCCCCAAAAAACTGACGAACACCTCATGATCAGAGGAGGGATGGGACAAGAAGAAAACACAATGATGTCCTATCTATTGCATTGATACACGGCCGTCTATGGTGCTTTCTTCCTGTCTGCCACTCGAGGGACAAATGCAGAAAGTTAAAATTAACCATAAAGTTTATCAAAATCTTAATTAAACCTTTTCCCAATTGTTATTTGTTTTATGTTCAATGAGGCGTCATTGTTCATTTAATTAAATAACATACTACTAATTGAAGATATCAAATCTGTAATTGTTTGGTAGATTCAATAACAAGTAACGATCAGTGTAGCTTCGTGACAAGGATTTTTATGTTGAGTAAATGCATGATTTGATCTAAATTGACCTCGCTTGTAGATCCTTTGGTCTAGGTCGGGTCTTTTTATTTCTTAACGCTGCTAATAGATTAAATTCTTGCGCTTGTTAAGGGTTGTCTATTGGTTAGGAATTAATTACAGTCTTACTTGATTAATTCATTAATACGAAAAGATTAGGTCGGGAGCGCGAAGCTGACGGCTATAACTGGCCCATTGTTTGGTTTTAAGAATTATTTCTCAATCGATGATCATTTGAATGAATCTTGTGTTGCGAATATCTTTAACTGGAATTATCATCCATTGAATTTTCTTTTAATTAATTTCTGATTCATTTATTTCATTTCATCATTTCACTTTCAATTTATAAACTCCCCCATTTAATTTTATTGTTAAAAATCTGGTTATTTAAAATTACTTCAGTACTAGTCTCTGTGGATTTGACTCTTTCTTACCCTATTTGCAATTTATTTGTTGGGATAAGTTAGGTTTTTATTTTTGGTGGCTTCGACACCCATCAAATTTTGGCGTCGTTGCCGGAGACTAGTCTAACTTGATTTAATTTGTGAATGACCAGATCTGAAATTCTGGAAGAATTATTGTTCGACTCTGAAATTGAGAAAACAGCCCGGAGATTGAGGAAGGAGACAAGAATACGTAAAGCATTTGCTAGAACTTCCTACAAATAGCAAAAAGAAGAAGAGGTAGCTGATTTTATTGAATATCCAGCTGAAATAGAAAAGGAAAAGATGGCGAAAAGAACCTTAAGAGAGTTACACACGCCACCACTGAATTAGCAATCGCTCTGTATTACATACCCAGCAGTAGACACTACTTTTGAGCTGAAATATGGATTGATTCATCTACTGCCCACTTTTCAAGGTTTGGAAAATGAAGATCCTCATAAGCATCTTAAGGAATTTCATGTTGTTTGCTCAGGAATGAAGCCACATGGAGTTACCGAGGAGCAAGTAAAATTAAGGGCTTTTCCTTTCTCCTTAGCTGACTCAGCAAAAGACTGGTTGCTAAATTTACCATCTGAAACTATCACAACTTAGACGATATGATAAGAATGTTTTTAGATAAATTTTTTCCTGCATCTAGAGCTGCTATAATTCGCAGGGAAATTAGTGGGATTCGACAAAAAGATATAGAGTGACTTCATGACTGCTGGGAGAGGTTCAAAAGATTGTGTGCAAGCTATCCTCAACATGGTATAACTGAGAAGTCTCTTATTCAGTACTTTTATGAGGGTATGTTGAGTATGGAAAGGAAAATAATTGATGCAGCAAGTGGTGGAAGTCTCAATAACAAAACTCCAACTCAAGTACGGGAGTTGATCCAAAATATGGCAGCAACCTCCCAATAGTTTGGGTGTTATCAGGACCCTTCTAGACGAGTAAATGAGGTACAATCTTCTTCCCTTGAAGAAACAATTAAAAATCTCACTGTTCTTGTGCAAAACATGGCTGCAGGTAAGGCTCCTCAAGCTCAAGTGTGTGGAATTTGTGCTTATGCTGGACATACTACCAATATGTGCCCCACACTTCAAGATGAGGCACAAGAGCAAGTTAATGCACTGGGTGGATATGGTGGACAACCCCAAAGAAAATATGATCCATATTCAAATACATATAATCCAGGGTGGCGTGATCATCCCAAATTCAGTTATGGAGCAAGGCAGCAAAATTCACAGCAAGCTTTCCATTCAAAAACACCATCACAGCCTTTTCTATCAGCTCCTAAGCAAGGTATGTCTCTTGAGGATATTGTTTATTCTTTAGAAATTACTACAAAAGATTTGCAGCAGCATGTAGAGAAGATGGATTCTAGGTTTTAGAACTTGGAAAAACAGATGAGCCAAATAGCAATGTCTTTGAGTATAATAGAGTCCCAAGGACGTTTGCCTTCACAAACCCTAGAAAACCCGAGGCAAAATGCGAGTGTAATTGTTCTAAGAAGTGGAAAAGAGTTGGAACAACCCTTACCCAAGGAGGATAATCAGAAGAAGGCAAAAGAAGTGGAAAAGAGGCAAAAATAGAGCAAACAGAACAGCCCACAGGTAAAAATTCAAAAGAGCCCCCTATTTTAGTTATACAGCCCCGATTTTCTAATAGGTTAGCTAAATCAAAGAAGGAGAAAAAGGAGAAAGACATCTTTGAAACTTTTCGCAAGGTTGAGGTAAACATTCCTTTGATTGATGCTATAAAACAAATACCAAGATATGCGAAATTTCTCAAGGAACTTTGTACTAACAAGAAGAAACAGCTTGGTTATAAGAAAATTACTATTAATGAAAATGTTTCTGCTGTTATTCAAAGAAAAATGCCTAAAAAATGTAAGGATAAAGGTATGTTTGCTTTTTCCTGCAAAATTGGTAATTTAAGTATTAAAAGAGCCATGTGTGATTTAGGTGCGTCTATAAATGTCATGCCCAAGTCCATTTATTCCTCTTTAAATACTGGACCCTTAATAGAAATAGGGATAGTCATTCAATTAGCAAATAGGTCCATTATTTATCCTGAGGGATTGTTAGAAGATGTGTTAGTTCAGGTTAATGGTCTGATTTTTCCTGTTGATTTTTATGTGATTGATATGGAAGATGATGGAAATTCAGGGGAGTCATATGATATTCTATTAGGTAGACCATTCCTTCAAATAGCTCGGACTAAAATTGATGTTTACAAAGGTACCCTCACTATGGAATTTGATGGTGAAACAGTTCAATTCAATGTGTATGATGCTATGAAATATCCATGTGAGATGTCTTCTATTTGTGGAATTGATGTTATTGAACCTTTGACTTAAAAAGTGTTTGAAATGGATAGAATTGACAAGTTGCAAGTTGCTTTGAATGAAAGTGTTCACAGGGACAACTTTGATGCAGTAGAAAAGGAGTTGCATCTTGAAGACAAGCTTGAAGAAATAGTAATGGAGTTAGAGGCTTTGAAACCAGTGGTAAATGTATCTAATCCTCTGAATTTAACTAGCACTGACTAAAAACTTTTACCATCTGTTTTGCAGGCACCGACATTGGAGTTTAAAGTATTGCCCAATCATTTAAAGTATGCCTACTTGGGTGAGGAGAAAACACTTCCAGTGATTATTTCCAATAATCTGACTTTTAAGGAAGAAAAATTACTGATTCAAGCCTTAAAAGATCATAAACAAGCCATTGGATAGACTATAGCTGACATCACCGGCATAAGTCCCTCCACGTGCATGCACATAATTCATTTGAAAGATGATATCAAACCCAGTAGACAAGCAAAAAGACGTTTAAACCCACTAATGATGGAAGTAGTGAAAAAGGAAATCCAAAAGATGCTGGATGCAAGAGTTATATACCCTATTTTGAACAGTAATTAGGTGAGTCCAGTCCAAGTCGTACCCAAAAAGACGGGAATCACAGTTGTTAAGAATGAAAATGGCGAGATGGTGCCCACCCGAGTCCAGAATGGGTGAAGGGTTTGTATCGACTACAGGAAGTTGGATACCTCTACTAGAAAAGATCATTTTTCACTTCCTTTTATTGATCAAATGTTGGAAAGACTCGCTGGAAAATCTGACTACTATTTTCTTTATGGTTACACGGGTTTTTATCAATACCGATGGCACTCGAGGACTAAGAAAAAGACAACCTTCACCTGTCCCTTTGGCACATTTGCTTACCAGCGGATGCCATTTGGACTTTACAATGCTCCAGCAACTTTCCAACGTTGTATGGTAAGCATCTTTTCAGATTATGTTGAGAAAATAATAGAGGTGTTTATGGATGATTTTACAGTTTATGGTAACTCATTCCATGAATGTCTATCTAATTTGATCAAGATTTTGAAGAGATGTTTAGAGTCTAATCTGGTTCTTAATTATGAAAAATGCCATTTCATGGTAGATCAATGATTGATTTTGGGCCATATAGTGTCTTCAAAAGGAATAGAAGTAGACAAGGCTAAAACTGAGGTTATTCAATCTCTACCTTACCCTGCAAGTGTGCAGAAAGTTCGTTCTTTTCTTAGACATGCAGGATTTTACAGGCGCTTTATAAAAGACTTCTCCAAAATCACCCAACCATTGTGCAAATTATTGCAAAAGGATTTGGACTTTGAATTTAATCAAGCATGCTGAGATGCCTATGATGAGATGAAGAATAGGTTGGTTTCTGCACCTATAATTCAGCCACCCAATTGGGACTACCCATTTGAGATCATGTGCGATGCAAGTAACTATGCCATGGGGGTTGTTCTTAGCCAAAGAATTGAGAAAAATCCACATGTGATTTATTATGCTTCAAGAATATTGGATAGTGCACAAAGCAACTACTCCACGATGGAAAAAGAACTCTTATCCATTGTTTTTGCTCTAGAAAAATTTAGGCAATATTTATTGGGTACTAAAGTAGTTGTTTTTTTTATCATGCAGCACTAAAGTATTTATTGAAGAAGAAAGAAGCCAAACCCGTCTAATTCGATGGATTCTCTTAATGCAAGAATTTGATCTTGAAATTAAAGACAGGAAGGGGTCTGAAAATTTAGTAACTGATCATCTCAGTAGATTGCTATTAAATAAGGAAGCATTACCTATAAACGATGATTTTCCAGATGAACATTTATTCGTTGTCCACACTTTCAACCCATGGTATGCTGATATTGTGAATTTCTTGGTTACATGTGCCATTCCTGTAGAGTTTTCTAGGTTTGAGAAAGACAAATTGAAGAGAGATACCAAATACTATGCTTAGGATGACCCATATTTATGGAAATATTGCCTCCCAATCAAATTATTCGATGATGTATTCCTGATGATGAGGTGTAGTCCCGTATTGAAATTCTGTCATTCTGAGGCATATGGGGGTCATTTGGTCCCAACAGAACAGCCCAAAAAGTTTTACAATGTGGTTTGTTTTAGCCTAATTTATTTAGAGATGCATATTTATGCTGTAAATCTTGTGACAAGTGTCAAAGAAACAGGTAACTTAGGACCCCAAGACCAAATGCCACTCACATCTATATTAATTTGTGAAATATTTGATGTGTGGGGTATTGATTTCATGGGTCTTTTCCCTTCTTCTTTTGGTAATTCTTATATTTTGCTTGCAGTAGACTATGTTTCTAAATGGGTTGAAGCTAAAGCCATAAGGACTGATGATGCAAAAATTGTGTTAAATTTTATAAAAAAAATAATATATTTTGCAGGTTCGGTACCCTAAGAGTGCTTATAAGTGACAGAGGGACGCATTTTTGCAACAAAATCATGGATGCACTGCTAAAGAAATATGGAGTCACACATTGTTTGTCAACTGCTTTATCACCCACAAACAAGTGGACAAGCTGAAATTTCCAATAGAGAGTTGAAGTCTATACTGGAAAAGATAGTGAATTTAACCAGAAAGGACTAGAGTTTGAAGCTAGAAGATGCTCTCTAGACTTACAAGACTGCCTATAAGACACCTATTGGTATGTCACCATATCGACCGGTGTATGGAAAACCCTATCATCTTTACCTGTAGATTTGGAGCATATAGCATTTTGGGCCATAAAACGTTGCAACATGGCATTAGAAGTAGCAGGTGAAAATCGCAAATTAGAGTTGCAGGAATTGGAAGAGTTAAGAAATGAGGCATATGAGAGCTCACTAATTTATAAAGAGAAAACAAAAAGGTTCCATGATAAAATGATTTCTAGAAAAGAATTTCAATTTGGACAGAAGATTTTATTATTCCATTCACGTTTGAAACTATTTCTAGGGAAATTAAGGTCCAGATGGATAGGGAACCCCTTTGTTGTTACTAATGTTTTTTGCTCATGGTGCAGTTGAAATTCAGAGTTTGGAAACTGACAAAATTTTTAAAGTTAATGGCCATCGTCTCAAACCATTCTATGAAAGAACTGTGGCCCCAAGGCAATGAGGAATCTCAACTGGCCATACCTGGATTGGAGAATTAATTGCAGTAACGTCTGGCCAAAAAACGTTAAAGAAAGGCGCTTCTGGGAGTCAACCCAATATTTAGTCTTGCCCAAGGCTACACTGTCACTATTTTAGATTTGCATTTCACTTATTTTAATTTACTGAAAAAAAAAGAGAAAAAAAAATGGTCTTACGGGTTTACTATTTTCTAGGCATATCTTTTTAATGTTGGGTTTGTTAGAATTTTTTGTCAAGCTTTAATTGGACTTTTCATGATGGAAGCCTATGGTTTAGATTTAATTTGCTTTGTTTTTGGGTTTTTTTCGGTAAAAAGGCTTCCTCTTGGTGGGTTTTCACAAGACAATTTTACCTCATCTAAAATTTTACCTCATTTCTTTTGTTTTAAATTTCACCAAGTTAATTTGCTTTTACTTTCCCTATTGACCATATTCCCCACAACTAAAACCCTACCCTTTCTCTTTTCACTTGCAAGAGATTTTAAACAATCCTATCACCATGGACCCCCGTAGGAAAAACCATGGCGTCGCCCCGCCTTAGGCCACTATGTCATCGTCGGCAGCAGCCTACAGCGGAGCAGGCGAGCCAGCCGCAGCGCAGCAGGTGCCCGCCACAGTAGCAACCGCACCGCAGCAGTAGCCCGCCACAACAGCATGACAGCCAGGCGAGCCCAGCCGCAATGCAATCGCCGCCGGCCAGCCACCGACGCTCCTCTTGCGCCACCAACGCATAGTCGACCCACCACTACCTCCTTCGTAGCATTGATTGATTGGATTCACCCCTCCTCCCACCAGGGCAGTATTCGTTCTCTCTTTTGTTCTTTTTTTCATTTTTGATGCCTTTTGCCCCACGATTATTTAGTTGTTCTGCATTGAGGACAATGCGAGGAGAAAGTGTGGGCGAGGGATTGAGATAGAAGTGCCGTGCATTTTGTGATGATGTGTTGATTTCTTTGGGCATACTTTTGGCTTCTTAGGGTTGTTATGAATATTTTGGCTAGTTGGTTTTTTTTTTTGTTGTTTTAGAAATTGAATGCACCAAAGTTGATAAAAAAAAATTTTGTCTGTTGAAGCATAATTGTGCATATTTTATGGTTAGGTGATAAGCGTGAGCACTTGTCCCATGGACTTAAATGATTTGTTCCTCTAGTTCATTGTTCTTAGCATATGTTGAAATTGCATTCTCTTTTCCAGAAGAAAATTTTTATCTTAAATTAATTCCTTGACCATTTAGTTTTAACCTGTTGGATGTTAGGCAAAAATGAGTTGATTTCTTGATAATTTACTATATTGCATACATTTTCATGGTAGCCTCAGCATTCTTTCGAATTAGAAAATTCAAGGCTCGAATTTAATAAGTGAAATAAAATTTTTGCATGAACTTAATTTGAAATCTTTGCACATTAGGTGATTGTTAATACCAGTTGAGACATTAATCTCTGTGTGCTTATGGTTTGGGAAATCTAGTTGCCAGAATTTGAAAAGAAAAAAAAAAGATGGGAGATTAGCAAATAAAAATTTTACTTCGCTATCCATTAAAAATTTGGATATGAGTAGAGCTAGTAGCCGCTTGATTTGTGTTGTCTAAGTAACCGGGTGTATGAGGGTCAGAACTGGGTGCCCTCGCATAAAAAGGACTTCTACATTCCTTGTAAGCAATCCTAGTCTTCCATATGAAAAAAAAATAAAATAAAATAAAATAAAAGCATCAAAAGTAAAAATGATGCCAAAAATAAAAGTTTTGGTAGTTTGATTCCCTTGCTTGTTAAAAATTGTGTGTGTGTTGTCTCTTTTGGTTTGGCAATTCATCTATGTGTATCGATTTAATTTTAAACTAAGACCTTAAAATTCTTGCATGCTTAAAATATTTTGAGTCTTGTTGTTTTCGATTTAAAAATATTGTTGAGGAACCCATGTTATGATATGAATTAGTAGGAAATTGTTTTGAATGTCATTCTCTGATTTGCCTTGCATTTTGATATGGTTGGAGCTTTTGAGATGGGATTTGGTTAAGGATAAGAATGCTTTTGATGGAACTGATTGTGTTGTTTGACTGATGCTTGAGGAAAAGCATGGGATAAGTGTGGGGGAATTTGTTAAGCTGCTAAAAGAGCACTTATTTGGTTTTATTTTTCTTATTATTTTGCGTTCTTTTAAGTCAGTTTTAGGTACTTTTCATTGGTTTGTTTATTTTTCTGACTGTAGGAGCAAATTTTGAAGAAGTTATATTTTTAAGGCTAATTGGAGATGATCTGGAGAAGCAAAGAATTTTTGGGGTTGATTTGGAGCAAAGAGCTGAAAGTTGAGAATTCTGGAAGTTGCCTTGCCTAAGGGAATCGCCCAGTTGCCCAAGGCAAAAAGCCAAGCCTTGCCTAGTTCCCTTGCCCAAGTTGCCCAAGGGAAATTGACATTGGATTGCGATTTTTCAAGATATTTTAAGCGAATTTAACCTAGCAGTCACTTAAACCCTAGCTGGTATTTAGGAATTTTAAGACTTTATTTTAGGAGAAAAGAGGCAGTGATTGGGGGAATTTAGAACTCATTTAGGAATTTTATTTTAAATTTCCTGGTTTGTTTGGATTTGTTCTCCTATTTTTGGATATTATTTAAGAAAAGGAGTCCTGAGGTTGAAGGGGTTCCTTCTGCAATTTTTTTGAACTCAAATTTTGTAGCAGGGTTTTTCTCATCTTCTACTTTTTATTTTGTGAGATTCTCATGGCCATGAGTGGCTAGAATATTATTTTCAGTTAAAGATTAATTCAAAACCAAGATTTATTTCACTGTGAAATTGTTGTGCTTACTTTTTGTTCTATAATTCATATGGTGTTCATGTTGTTTACTATGGCTTAGAGAAACCTTTTCTCAATTGTTATTTGTTTTATGTTCAATGAGGCGCCGTTGTTCATTTAATTAAATAACATACTACTAATTGAAGATATCAAATCCGTAATTGTTTGGTAGATTCAATAACAAGTAGCGATCAGTGTAGCTTCCTTACAAGGGTTGTTATGTTGAGTAAATGCATGATTTGATCTAAATTGGTCTCGCTTGTAGATCGGTTGGTCTAGGTTGGGTCTTTCTATTTCTTAATGCTGTTAATAGATTAAATTCTTGCGGTTGTTAAGGGTTGTCTATTGGTTAGGAATTAATTACAGTCTTACTTGATTAATTCATTAATACAGAAAGATTAAGTCGGGAGCACGAAGCCGACGACTATAACTGGTCCATTGTTTGGTTTTAAAAATTATTTCTTAATCGATGATCAGTTGAATGAATCCTGTGTTGCAAGTATCTTTAACTGGAATTATCATCCATTGAATTTTCTTTTAATTAATTTCTGATTCATTTATTTCATTTCATCATTTCACTTTCAATTTATAAACTCCCCCATTTAATTTTATTGTTAAAAATCTGGTTGTTTAAAATTACTTCAGTACTAGTCTCTGTGGATTCGACTCTTTCTTACCCTATTTGCAATTTATTTATTGGGATAAGTTAGTTTTTTATTTTTGGTGGCTTCGACACCCATCATTCACAATAAAAGGGAGTTTCAGCCCAATTTATTATTGGCAGTCAACTCCTAAAGGCATTTGCTATGGGCTTAAAGAGGTAGATTTCATGGAGTCACCACCCAATAAAACGTTGGAAAATAGACCTTTTTTATGTCCAAACAAAGATTGGTGCTCGGGACATCACTCTTAATTGTCACCTTAGTTATGTGTTGCTCTATAATTGGGTTTTAAATATTAATCCACTATTCTCTCTCACACGATGCATTATAATAAATTAAATAAACACACCAATTAAATAATAAAAGCGGTAAATAAAGCAATAAATATACAAATAATCCAACTACTTAAACTATTACAAAAGCAAATTGTCTGACCATCAAAATAAAGTAGCATTCATAAAAAAAGACATTTATTTGAATTGGAAATATTGATTCCTTCATGCATATTTTACAAAAATTCTTTTCTTTTATTATGTGACTTTTAGGGTAAAAAATGGACATTGGTCCATATTTATTAGAAAAAATCTAATTAATTAGTAAAAATAATTTTAAGCAAACTTTTCATTTTACGTGCAAAAAAATGATTTTATTACTACCTATTACATCCCTAAATTAAATAAAACCAAACTAAATAAAGCAAAATAATAAATAAAACAAATTCAAAATAAAATAAAATAAAGGAAGAGGGAGATGAACCAATTAGGGACACGACTCCCGAAGTGTAATCATCCCACGGGATACTTTAAATGCAAATCGGACCAATTACTCGCACAAAATCACAAAAAACCAGTTAATTATCATTATATAAGGAATATGTAATAAAAAAAGGCAAATTAAAATGATATATAGAAAATTAATTCCAAATTTAGACATGCATATAGAAGCAAAAATATTTACAGAAAGACACAAAAAATGAACTAATCATCAAATATAAATAAAAAAATATAAAAAACAATAAAAAGGGGAGAAAACACTTTAAAATAAGCACAAATCAAGTCACAGACGCCCCTAAAAATTGACGAACACCTCATGATCAAATGATGGATGGGACAAGAAGAAAACACAATGATTTCCTGCCAGTTGCATTGATACACAACAATCTATGGTGCTTTCTTCCTATCTGTCACTCGAGGGACAAATGCAAAAAGCTAAAATTAACCATAAAGTTCATCAAAATCTTAAGTAAACCTTAGCCATAAAGTTCATCAAAACCTTTAGCCTTAGAGAGAAAAAGATTAATTTCTTCACCTCCAAGAACTCTGTTCTTTTCCCAAAAGAGATCCCCCTTAAAAAACCCTAATTTTTATGTTTTATACCTAAGGAGGAGTTGGAATCACATTCCAACTCTAACTCTCCAAGTATAAAAGGAGTTAATCCCTTCAAATTTGGCCTAATCCTCAAATCCTTATCTTTCCATTTTCGAAAACTAGAAAATGTATGGATTTTGGAAATGCACCCATAGATGGGCATCTTTAATGACAAAAGATCGTCCCTCAATCGAAACTTTTTGAATTTATAAAAATGCCCTTGATCCAACTTGGACAAGAGCAAAGTGGTCATAAACGATCGTCCCTCATATTACAAACAACTGTTTATTATGGCTAAAGGCCAAAATCAAGATTTTTTATGCAACTTTTTTGTTAAAACCCCCAAAACACTTGGAAAATCAAAAATTTTCTTGAGAAAATGTGACAAATTCATATCAAAGTTTCGAGATACGTGCTTTATATTAAAAATATATTATTTTCTCATTATTGGGTAACCCTGATCTAGGTTGCCTCGGGTCACGGTGTCTATACCTATACTTTCAATTAAGAGAGACTATGATACAGTTTTTTAATCGTGCACTAGATCAGTGCAATGGGATGTGACTATTTATCTATCACTTGACTCGAAATTGGAGCATACATGTCTATTGGGTTTCTTGTTGACCCATAGGCTATGCCCACTTAAGAAAGAGACCGCATAACCTCCTGTATGGGATTAATAAGGTTGCAAAGCTTTGTCTTGCTTGTATGTGGTTGTGATTGCCGTCTAATGAAAGTATTCATTGCATTCATACATCACATACATATCATGCTCATGCATCATTCCTAACATTTGATCTTTGCAGCCATCATAATTCATTTAGGTGGTCCAAAGGATCAAACGGTTATCTTGTTCAGAGATTCATACTTTTAGGAGCAAGGTCTATTTAGTCCCTAGTAGAGTCACCATTGTGATGCATATCATAGCCATGCTCAATTTTTGGGTTTGCTATTGGAGGCCTGCTTTTATGGTCCAAGATTGAGCAGGGCTTACTATAACTCAAAAATTGGCTACTTCACAATAAAATAGGATTTAGGCCCAATTTATTGTTGGCAGTCAACTCCTAAAGGCATTTGTTATGGGCTTAAAGAGGTAGATATCATGGAGTTACCACCCAATAGAATGTTGGAAAATAAATCTTGACCTTTTTTTTGCCCAAACAAAGATTGGTGCTCGAGACATCACTCTTACTTGCCACCTTAGTTATGTGTTGCTCTATAATTGGGTTTTAAATATTAATCCACTATTCTCTCTCACACGATGCATTATAATAAATTAAATAAACACACCAATCAAATAATAAAAGCGGTAAATAAAGCAATAAATATGCAAATAATCCAACTACTTAAACTATTACAAAAGCAAATTGTCTTACCATCAAAATAAAGTAGCATACATAAATAGAGACATTTATTTGAATTGGAAACATTGATTCCTTCATACATATTTTACAAAAATTCTATTTTTTTATTGTGTGACTTTTAGGTAAAAATTGGACATTGGTCCATATTTATTAGAGAAAATCCAACTAATTAGTAAAAATGATTTTAAGCAAAATTTTCATTTAAACGTGCAAAAAATGATTTTATTACTACTTATTACATCCCTAAAATGAATAAAATGAAACTAAATAAAGCAAAATAATAAATAAAACAAATGCGAAATAAAATGAAATAAAGGAAGAAGGAGATGAACCAATTGGGGGCACGACTCCCGAAGTGCAATCATCCCAAGGGATACTCTAAATGCAAATCAGACCAATTACTCACATAAAATCACAAAAAAAAAACAGTTAATTATCATTATATAAGGAATATGTAATAAAAAAAGCAAATTAAAATGATATATAGAACATTAATGCCAAAATTTAGACATATTTATAGAAGCAAAAATATTTATAGAAAGACACAAAAAATGAACTAATCATAAAATATCAATAAAAAAACATAAAAAAAACAATTAGAAGGGGAGAAAACACATTAAAATAAGCACAAATCTGGTCACGGACGCCCCTAAAAACTGACGAATGCCTCATGATCAGAGGAGGGATGGGACAAGAAGAAAACACAATGGCGTCCTGTTTGTTGCATTGATACACGGCCGTCTATGGTGCTTTCTTCCTATCTATCACTCGAGGGAAAAATGCAAAAAGCTAAAATTAACCATAAAGTTCATCAAAATCTTAAGTAAACCCTAGCCACTAGATTAAATGGATCAAAAGCATGCTAAACTTAAAATACTAGCCCTAAATGACATTTTAATTGAATAATAACAAAAATAACAACTAAGACAACATTTTAAAATAAGTTATAAAACATCCAGTCATGGAGGAAATCATATCAAACATACTGTTCCAACATAAATACAGCTTTAGATCAATATTGCATTCAACTAAACATGCAAATCTAAATAAAAAAACACAACAAAACTGACTTATTATACCATTACACAACACATGTGAATATGAGAATGAACTACAAAGAGAAGGAGAGGGATAACCTAGAATGTTACCCTCAGGAGATATTTTAATTATGTTTGTTTTGAAGCCTGGATCTCTGCTCTGATTCTTGGTTTTTGTGTTTTTATTGGATCAAAATTTATGTATTGAACCTTCAGCCTTAGAGAGAAAAAAATTAATTTCTTCACCTCCAAGAACTTTGTTTTTTTTCCCAAAAGAGATCCCCCTTAAAAAAACCCTAATTTTTGTGTTTTATACCCAATGAGAAGTGGGAATCACAATCCAACTCTAACTCTCCAAGTATAGAAGGAGTTGATCCCTTTAAATTTGGCCTAATCCTCAAAATCCTTATCTTTCCATTTTTGAAAACTAGAAAATGTAGGGATTTTGGAAATGCACCCATAGATGGGCATCTTTAATGACAGAAGATCGTCCCTCAGTTGAAACTTTTTGAATTTGTGAAAATGTCCTTGATCCAACTTGGACAAGAAGGAAGTGGTCATAAACGACCGTCCCTCATATTACAAACAATTATTTATTATGGCTAAGGGCCAAAATCAAGATTTTTATGCTATTTTTTTGTTAAAAACCCCAAAACACTTGGAAAATCATAAAGTTTTCATGAGAAAATGTGACAAATTCAAATCGAAGCTTTTAGATATGCATTTTTATTAGAAATATATTATTTTCTCATTATTGGGTAATCTTGATCTAGGTTGCCTCGGGTCACGGTGTCTACACCTATGATTTCAATTAAGAGAGACTATGATACGATTTTTTAATCGTGCACTAGATCAATGCAATAGGATGTGTCTATTTATCTATCTCTTGACATGAAATGGGAGCATACACATCCATTGGGTTCCTTGTTGACCCATAGGCTATGCCCACTTAGGAAAGAGATCACATAACCTCCTATATGGGAGTAATAAGGTTGCAAAGCTTTGTCTTACTTGTATGTGGTTGTGATTGACATCTAACAAAAGTATTCATTGCAACCATACATCATGTACATATCATGCTCACGCATCATTCCTAACCTTTGATATTTACGGCCATCATAGATTTATTTAGGTGGTCCAGAGGGTCAGACGGTTATCTTGTTTAAAGATTCATACTTAAGTTACCTAGGTTGAGATCTGAGTCGACTTTACAGTTGGGCTCTGAGATTAGTTTCGAGTTTAGTTTAATTGAGCTTTCAATAAGCAATCAAAAGACTACATTAGAAAAAATTGCCAATTAGGATATACAGCTAAATAAGAAGGACAAAATGGCTGATGACTTTGTGGTAAGGATGTCTAATATTAGGGATAGGTTGGCCTCTACTTTAGCTCCTCCAATTCCTTAGGATAAGAAAGACAAATGGTTAGATAGGTGATTTCAGTAGTTTGAGAAGAGGATAATGGCCCTGCTTGGTGGATTAGTGGCTTCTTCAGCAGTCCTTCCTAAAACTCAGCATATAGCACCTATGTACAGACTAGTATAACCAACACATGTTGGAAATGCTACCCAAATAACTACCTTAGAGCTTTAAGTCCCGCCAATTGAGCCAAGGAGAAAGTGGGGACATGAACAAGAAAATAACTATATTAATGATAAGGAGGAAGATGAAGAGCCTCTGTGGTAGTGAAGAGTAAAGGCCCTAGTATTAAGGATTTGGCCCTCAAGAAAATGGAAGATAAAATTGAGGCTATTTTCATATTGTTGTCGGCTGGAAGAGGGATGAACCCTGAAGATAGAGATTTGGACAAAGATGAGCCACTCCCTTAAAGGTTCAAGATTCTAGACTTGCCTAAATTTGATGGTACTTCTAACTCTTCAGCACATATTAAGCAGTATACCTCGATTATGAAGGGGACCACCTTAATTAATAAATAAAAGGTGGAGTATTTTTGTTTGATCTTAATAGGCCCTATAATAGACTAGTATCATGGCTAGACAGGTGGACCAATGAGGATTGGGACTTGTTAACAGAAGAATTCCTTAGAAAATATGACTATAGTACAAGGATGAAGGTCACTCTGAAAGACCTCAAATTGGTTGAGCCACCAAGTAATAGAGATTAAGAGAAAGCCTAATACAACTAACCAAATTAGGCTTTTTATTCGGAATGTAAGTCCCTACCTGAGGGATAAATTGAAGATGAAAAGACTGAAGGATTAGAAGTCCCTAAAGGACATAGCTATATAAGCTAAGGGTGAGTACCTAGCCAAGAGGGCTAGTACTAAAGGTGCAAGGAGGAACATTGAGAATAACAAGATAGTTGGAAATAGTAGTGGAGCGAATAGAAGTGAAAAATGGCTGAAATGTCTACCACAGAGGCTAGTAATAGATTTTACTCCAACTTAAGTAAGTCATTGTCATAGATGTTACATCGAATGACCAAAGAAGGGAAGTTGCAATCACTGCCATCAAGGCTTGCTAGAAGTCAGGGGATGCCTAACCATAAAGAAGATCAGTACTATGCCTACCACCAACACATAAGGCATCTTATAGATTATTACCATACCCTAAGGAATAAGATTCAGGATCTATTAGATAGCAAATAGATTTTAGATCCTAAAAAGAGAGAGAAGAAGAAAAAATGAGGGTACAATGTTGTGTAGCCTCTGATGTTTATGATTGGGTCTAACTTACCTGAATGGTGTGTGATGAGAGGCCTATTCGAGAATGAGTACATGGCCATTACTCATTCCATCTCCAAAGCAATAAAGCCAAGTGAAGAAAAATCAACCAATTTCAATAATAGATTGTTGGGATTCCCCTACTGAGAGCAAAAATAAAGGTGTCGTGGTGCTTGTCGATATCTGAAATTTAGCCAATGAAAGTGAAAAATGGTGAGGGAAGAGAAAAAGGTAAAGAAAGTCACCAGAAGCGAAAGGGTGGTGCCTGAAGTTGAAAAGCATCCAACCCCTACTGCAGTGCTTATAGAGAAGGAGGTTAACCAGATCATAAAGCAACTAAAGAAGACCCAAGCCTAGGTTTCCATTTGGAATGTATCGAGACAATCTTCATCACATAGGAAAAAGTTAGTAGAACCCTTGTGTAAGTCTACTGTTGCTACTACCATTTCACCATTTGAACTATTGGATTTAGTTAACAGAGAAACAGAATTAAATGTTGTGTATTCCAATGCTGATCTACCTATCAAAGATATAAACCATAATCATCCTCTTTACATTAAGGCTTAAGTGAATGGTAAACATATGACCTGTGTGATGGTAGATGATGGGTCCTCTATCAATGTGTTCCCTTTGGTTACAATTCCTGCTTTTGGACTGAAAGCATGCTGAATAAGTCAGATTTAACCATTTCTACTTATAACAACTTGAAGAGGGAAGCTACTAGGACCTTCAAGGCTATAGTGAAGATAAAGCCAGTTGAACCTAAAGCTGAATTTGTTCTGTTACACATTCTTGCCAATTTTTATGTGCTACTTGGAAGTCCATAGTTCCACAAGTTAGGGGGAGTACCCTCTATGCTACATCAAATGATCAACATACCTCATGATGGTCAAGTGGTCACCATCAAAGTTACAAAGGAGAATCAAGTATCTGTGCTAGAAATAGCTAAGCAGCCATTTAATGGATTCCATATGTCCATGATTAGTGATAAGGAGGAAAAAATTAGCTTTTCTAGTAGCCCATAAGTAATTAACATGCTAAAGAAGATGAATTTCTTGCCTAAAGCTAGTTTAGGTAAAAACTCTCAGGGACCTCAAGATGTTGTTACTACCAAAGGCCAAAAAGATAGGAAAGGGTTAGGCTATAATGGTTCAAGTCAAAAGGGTAAAGGAAAAGAAACAGCAAATGAAATCCTTCACATTTCTAAGAGCATTGAGCCAGCCTCAGAGGTTTGCCTTTACTGTGGAGAGAATGAGCCTCAGTTAGTTCGAGACAAGGTGGTACCCAATTTTGAGCTATTTAATGATGTTTTTAATTAGAAGTAATGAATTATCAAGATGGTTAAAGGTTTTTAGGATAAAGGGATCCTTCTGCATTTCTCAACATGGGATAAAGAAGTGCCTGAGAAGATTGTGACTGAGAAGTTACTTGCTGTTTAGAAGAAGGGCAAAGAGAAGATAAAAGTTGAAGGTCCACCAAAGCCAAGCCTGGAAGTTGGAGGGGCATCTATAGCTGTAAAGACTAAAGATGAAGATTCTTTATTGACATTGTTTATGTTCCAAAACTTTTTGATGAGAACAATGATTTTTCTTTTGATTATATTAATAAGATGAACAATTTTGCTTACTTGTGTGATGTTTCTACTAATTTCAATATGCATAATCATAATCATGACTCATTTATATTTGACATCAATTCGACTAATACATGCTCATTTAATCTCAAAATAAAAGAAAATCCCAAAGAAATCTTCTTAGCATTAAATATAACTCCTAAAGAGAGAGAGAAAAATTGAGAGAATATTGAAAAATATGATAAATTCTTTGCCTGAACCTATAAGGACATGCATGGAATTAATCAAGAGATAGCTAAACATGCCATTCTAACATGTCTAAGATATAAGCCAGTCAAGCAGAAACTTAAAAGACTTAGGCCAGAATGTGTTGAGAAGGTCAAAAAGGAAGTGAGGAAGCAGATAGAGGCCAAGTTCTTAGTAGAGGTCCAATACCTAATATGGTTAGCAAATGAAGTCCCTGTAGCTAAGAAGGATGGAAGGGTAAGAGTTTGTATGGACTGTAGAGATTTGAACAAAGCTTGCCCTAGAGATGAATTTTCCTTACCTGATATAGATGTCTTAGAGGATAATATAGCTATTTATGCCATGTATAGCTTTGTGGATGGGTATGCCGGGTACAATCAGATTTCAAATAAGATTATGGGCAGGATTAAGATAGCTTTCCTCACCAGATGGGGTACTTATGCCTATCAAGTTATGTCTTTTGGACTTAAGAATGCAGGTGCTACCTACCAGAGGATGGCAACTAGGATTCTAGATGACTTTATCCATAAGGAGGTGGAAGTGTATGTAGATGACATGATGATCAAGTTGGGTACCTGTGAGGACCACTTTGAAGCATTAGAGAAGTTTTTTCAAAGGATTGACAATTATAACCTCCGCCTCAATCCGAAGAAGTGTATATTTGGGGTTACCTCAAGTAAGCTTCTTGGGTATATAGTGCGCTAGAAAGGAATAGAGATAGATCCCGACAAAGTAAAGGCCATTAGTGAAATGCCTGTACATCACAAAGAGAAGTAGGTTAGAGGATTTCTTGGTAGGCTTCAGTATATAAACAGGTTTATAGTCAAGTTAACTTCAATTTATGAGCCAATTTTCAAGCTGCTTAGGGAAGATCAGCCATTGGTCTGGAATGAAGATTGTCAGAAGGCATTCAACATCATTAGAGAATACCTTTTGCATCCACCAGTGCTGAGACCACCACTGGCAGGTAAGCCCCTAATTTTGTACTTAGCCATAGAAGACAGCTCAGCAAGGGCCATGATGGCTCAGAAGGATGACTTTGGGATCAAATATGTAGTGTATTACCTCAGTAAGAAGTTCTTTACATATGAAGCTAAGTATGTAAAAGTAGAGAAGATTTATCTAGGAATCATATAGGCTTCAAAGAAGTTAAGGCACTATTTTCATTCTTATAGGGTGCAAGCAGTAGCCAAATAGAACCTTCTTAGATGTTTATAAGAAACACCCCCATTGATAGGAAAGATGGGTAGTTGGTTAATCATTTTGTAGGAGTTCAACATTGAGTACATCACTAGGAATAACAAAGGTGTTAGAGTTAGAGTGATCCCAAAGGGTGGGAAGCAACCTTTAGCTAAGAAGCTAAGGTATAAGGCAACAAACAACGAAGCAGAATATAAAGCTTCTATTTTGGATTAGAGGCCTTGCTAGCTATAGGGGCAAAGTCCATAAAAGTATTTAGGGACTCATCTTTGGTAGTCTATCGGGTGAGAGGTGAATGGTCCTTAAAGGCTTTGAGTAATTAGTTTGAGATATGCACTTTTGGATATGTGCCTAGAGATGAGAACCAGTTAGCAGATGCTTTAGCCATTTTGGTATCGATGAGGGATATTTCGAAGGCGATAAGCATGAAGCTAGTGTTAATCTCTAATTCTGATGAGCCATACTTTGAAGTTGAGCAAGTAATGGATATTGAGGTGGATGATGGGAAGTTTCGTACTATGACGTCCATAATTACTTAGAAAGGTTAATATTCCTAGAAGAGGCTATGGAGAAGGACCAAAGAATGATTTACATGCTATTAACTTAGTTCATTAGCACGGACGGAGTGTTATATAAGAGACAACCTGATGGTATCCAATTGAGGTGCTTGAACGAGAAGGAGGCTAAAAAGGTCATGGAGGAAGTATGTGCAGGTGTGTATAGAGCTCACATGAATGGGTTAGCCTTAGAGGAAAAGATAATGCACCAAGGGTTCTTTTGGCTTACAATGGACAAATACTGCTCTAGGAATGTAAAGGAATGTCAGTTGTGCTAACAGTATGCAGACCTAAGACATTGGCTAATTTTTGAGCTATACAACCTTACATCACCTTGGCCATTTGCCATATGAGGCATAGACATCATAGGTATGATCCATCCGCCTGTATCAAACAGGCACAAATTCATTATAATTGCCATAGATTACTTCACGAAGTAAGTAAAGGCGAAATCATTCAAGAAAATGGATGCTAGGGATATGGCCAAGTTCACTAAGAAGAATCTAATATGCAGGTATGGAATACCCTATCACATAATGTTGAATAATGGGATGAGTTTCAAGTTGAAACCAAACAAATGCTTAGGAAGTATGAGGTTTAACATCATAGGTCTTCCCCTTATCAACCTTATAGGGTAGTGAAAGTAGCAAATAAGAATGTCAATAAGATGTCAGCTAAAATGGTTCGGTCTTACAAGGATTGGGCTGATAAGCTACCTTTTTGTGCTGTGGAGGTACAAAACTATAACTAGAACCATAACAGAAGCCACTCTATTTTTACTGGTTTATAGGATAGAGAATGTGCTGCTAGTAAAGATTGAGCATCAGTCTTTAAGGGCAGTTTTAGAGGCTGAGTTGCCAGAGATAAAATGGGCCAGAAAAAGGTTGCTTTAGATTAACCTATTGGACAGAGATAGGATGCAGGTCCACTACCACAATTAGAGTTATCAGAAAAGGTTAGCTCACTAATTCAAAAATAAGGTTAGGAATCATCCTTTAAAAGAGGGAGATTTAGTGTTCAAGCAAATAAGGCCAAGAATTCTAGATATCCAAGGCAAGTTTAGACCTACTTAGGAAGGACCTTTTGTGCTAAAAAAGTTATTGTCTAAAAGAGCTGCTATTCTAATTGATAGTGATGGCAATGAGTTCAAAGAGTCGATTAACATTGACAAGTTAAAAGGTTCCATGGTTAATGACTCAAAAAAGAGAAAAAAAAAGAATAAAGGCCCCACAGGTCAAAAACTGAAAAAAAGGCGGCTTGCTAAAATTGGGTGCCCCGTCAGGGTGAAAACCCAAAAAAGGCATCCTGAGCAAAAATTAGAGGCTGAGAGAAAATAATTAATCAAGAAAACCTAAGAAGGCTTATTGAAGATAGGAGTTATGATGCTTTTTATATTTCATTTTGAGATTAGATAACTTGTCTTTTTAAGTTAATATTAAATGATGATCTTGTGTATTGAAATCAAATATAAATGTCATATCTATATGCAATGTTTTATTGATATGACCAAAAGGAATTCATCCAATACATTCAAAGTGAGAAGGTTCTAATGAAAACAAAAAAACAAATGTCTTTATTATATCTAACTCTTTGTCTATCCTCAACTGCTATTAATAAGCCTCAACCAATGTGATATGTTGTCAACCATAGGGCTAGTAACCCATCTCTTGTACTCAATAGTAGTGGAAAAGTCACAATTTTCAATCTCCAACAAGACAGTCCTCATAAAAAGCTGAGCCTAAAGCTCATGATAGTGGGCAAGAAAGTTAGGAAAGAGTAAGCCAACATGAAAAGACAAAAGGCACATGATGATATCATATCGCTCTCTAAACTGACGAGCACAATAGGCGGTGATGTAGAAAGTGGCCTGGTATAACCCACATAAGGGAATTCATTTAGAAGGTCCATCCAAGGTCACATGGTAGAGGGGTATCATCAGGCCTCGAAAAGCAATCTCCTCATTTGATACAAAGGACAGCCAAATCACCCTCTTATTTGGAGAAAAAAAAGTCGTATAGTTTCTGCTTGTATGAATAATAACCTAGATTGTAATGACCAATCACCCTAGAAGGAGGCTCCTTCAGTAGCTTTAGCTTCTTCTGCAACTAAACCTTAAAAAAAATTCACCGAGTGAGTTGGATTTATCTCAAGCAAAAGTAAGGCAAAGAAATACATGAGAATTCGAAAGGACATATTTTCCAATGAGAAAAGCTAGTTTGAAAACCCACAAGGGTGTACTACCTTTAAAATAATGACGTACCTAGAGTAATAAAGGGCTGCTAGTGAGGAAAGCAGTCGGATCAACAAATATCACATTAAGACCTATGATGGTCTCCAGCAAGATCAAAAGAAATGGGGTAAGTCTATGGCGTACTTCCTCCACAATGTTAAACAATCGATAATCTCCTGTTAAAATGTCAGGGCTCACTGTCAATTACCAAGCAAAGCCACAAAGCAAAATAACACTAACTCGGTATCTATGGTACTTGGGCAACTCGGATATAGCATCAATCAAATCCTTTAAGAAGAGGGGAACTCCTGGAGATACTAGTTTATATACATTAGAAGGAGGGAGACCCAAAGTGCGCGCCATGATGACTTCAATTCAATGTCTAATTTTTAGTCAATTTCAGTATTCTTTTAAGTGTCTTTTTCTTTATTTTGTTTGAATTCAATAATTTTTGTCCACATTCAGTAAATCTTACCTTTTATGTGTTTTGGAGGACTTTTGATGGGTTTATGTGCTTAAATATAGATTTTGTAGGTACCTCACAATCAGTAGGTTTTAGTGTTGTCCGTGACCTAGTGCTTCATGTCAAAATACACTATTTTAATTGTGTCACAATCAACAAGTTTTGGGTGTTTACTATGACTTAGCCAAATTTTAGTCCAGAACCAAGAAGAGAAGACCTTATGGTCAATGGTAATAACCTCTTAACCATGAGGTATGCAGGTTTCAATCCATAATGCAAAGGGACATGTATAACGGTCAACAGAATTGACCTACTGACTATGAGTTATGCATTTTTCAATCCAGAAGAAAATCAAAGAGCATGTCATAGTCAATAGAAATTACCTATTGACCGTGACCCATTTCAGTCCAGAGGTAGATTTTCAGCAAGTCACGATCAGTAGAAAACTACCTTCTGACTGTGACCCATGTCAGGCCTCTATATACCATAATTTTTTTTTTTGGCATAAATCTGTATTTTTTGGGATTGTTCTTTCATTTATTCATTTCTTCCATTGAGTAATAACCTCTTAACCGTGAGGTATGTAGGTTTCAATCCATAATGCAAAGGGACATGTATCACGGTCAACAAAAATGACCTACTGACTATGAGTTATGCATTTTTCAATCCAAAAGCAAATCAAAGAGCATGTCATAGTCAACAAAAATTACCTATTGATCATGACCCATCTCAGTCCAGAGGTAGATTTTCAGCAAGTCACGATCAGCAGAAACTACCTTCTGACTGTGACCCATGTCAGGCCTATTGAGTAGTTAATTAGTTGTTTGGGGGATCTTTAAATTCCATACCCTTAATGTGAATATTGAATATTTCTTAGTTTTTATATGGATGAAAAATTCATTTTACTGTTGCTTTATTGAAAGTTTATGGGTTGTTGTTATTTTGAGTAAATTTATAGATTTTATCATGTTCTACCTCTTATCTTTTATCATGAATGCTTTGATTTTAAAATTGCTCCGGAATGGGACTTGATGAGTTACCTATTTTGTGATTTTAGAACTAGAGTTTGGAGTAAAATGAATGGGTTTTTGGTCGTTTGGCTCCGAAATGGGAATGCAAACCAAACCTAAGATGTCAGACCTGTGCTTAGGCTAATCATAGGACTTACTCTAGAATGGGATATTTTGTGATTAGAATAATTTGCTCTGAAATGGGACGCTTGGGTAGAGAGGGTTATCCTGACTTCATATATGTAATTCATTGATTAATTTAATTCACATTGGGTATGGTGATGATGAGTAAACCTGAACAACATTTTTGATATTTAAATCTTTAACTGGTTTAATATTTTGATTATTTGATTTATAGTAAAGTACTGCAATTTTATAATCATTTTATATTTTATTTTCTACATTTTAAATAGTGACAGCATAAAACACAATAAGATTTTTGGAATTCTTTAGCATACACCTAATTTTCATTGCTTTCATCTACAATCCCTTGGGTATGATATTCGTGGGTCTTAAATTGAGCACCCTATATTAGTTGCCGATTCGGTACACTTGCTGAGGTCGCGTTAAGTTTTTGACACCATTATCGGGGATTGGCATGTTTGAAAGTCTTGATTGTTATTTGTATGTGTTTTCTTTTTCTTATTTTATTCTTTGGATTTTTTTCAGGTGTTTCGTAGTGTAAGCACATACTAAGATGAGAACAACTTACACCCTATAACCCTGAACTCGAAAGGACTTTACATCAAAGAAGGAGAGCCAATAGAGAAAACAACATGAATCAAGATCCTCCCATTGGTGAAGGGCACAAGATGAAATTCCTAGTAGACGAAGAGATGAGATACCTAGGTAGAGGACTATCAGAGACTATGCTATACCTAGATGGAATAAAGACCATAGGACAATTGTATTGCCTAGAGGTGCGCAATTTGAGCTTAAACCAGCAACCATTACCATTATACAAATAAAATAGTTCTATGATTTAGAATTAGAAGATCCTTCTCAGCATCTTGATATATTTCTTGAGATCAGCAATACAACTCTTAATATGTAAAAGAAAAAACATAAAACGTTGGATCCCAATATCAAGCCATAGACAAGTTTAGAGTGGTATCAGGCTTCACCCATGTTAGAAATCTCAAAAGAGACCAATTACGCAAAATAAGGTGTTCCTAAATCCCAAAGTTGTCTAGGAGTTAGTGAAGTCTATTTACAGCCCAGGTCAACATGGTAAAAATATTCTAGTTGTCTAGATGCCAAAAAAAGTAATAAAAATAATAAATAAAAAATAAAAAATTACTACAAATCAAAAAGAAATGATAAAAGGAAAAAAAGGGAGAAAAAGAAATACCTGGAGGAGAGCTTGTTTGGAAGAGGAAGGGTTAAAGGCATAAAGACTGAGGAGAATCAAGCTATTTATAAAAAAGGTATGACAGACAATTGTCCCTCAAGAAGCAACTCACGGCCTAGTCGTCTAGCACCCTTAGACTACCTCAATGAGTCTTTTTGCATACCCCATGCATTGCACGTACATTTTTGTATACTTTTTTGTCTTTATTTTTGTAGGAAATGTGAGGATGTATAAACATTGTTGGAATCTTCAGAGATTTAATTCAGGGGGTATTTTTTCATGAAAAAAAATAAAAAAAAGAGAGAAAATAATAATAAAAAATAATGTATTTATAAGAAATAATAATGTGTAGATTAGGTAATTTGGGTATAGTATGTGTAAATGATGTAAATTATTAAAGAACAAAATAAAGAAAACATGGAAATTAAAGAAAATTAAAAGAAATCAAAAAATAAGGGAAAAAGGAGTGACAAACGAGACCTAAGTGGAGCCCACTGGTCACTCACAATAAATGCCTAGCCCATCTATTGTTCAAAATTTTGAAAACTCACCTTTTCTTCTTCCTCTTCCTCTCTCCATTTTCATAACCACCAATGACGGTGATTTTAAGGTTTTTTGTTTCAATTTTTTCATCATTTTCCCCCATTACTTGTCTGTTTTGTGAGCTCTTTGCGTGTAATTTTTCCCAGGGCAGCATCCATCTTGGAGTGTCATTGATTTATTTTTTTCATTGTATTTTTAGCATACCCAATTTTGTTAGTCAAAGTAAGTATTTCTAAACTATCTCTCTGTTTTTTTAATATTTCTAAGTGATTTTGTCATTTGTATATTAATTGGGTCAATATAATTGCTTAGCTGAAGCCATTTTGTTAGTTTATTAATTTTGCACATAAATTACCATGTCTATGTTTGTATAATTGTATTATATCATTGGGTTGTGATTACTAACCTCTTCTTTCTATTACAAGTAACTGTATGATATTTAATTACCCATATTTTTAACTTGAATGAATTTAATTAATGGAACCACATAACTTAGACGCACTGTCCTTTTAATTTGGATGTTCAAACTTTAACTTAGTGGGTTTTCTTGAGCAAATTGCTTGGTGACCACTAAGGCCTATTTTTTGTGTTTTTAAGTGTTTTTGTGCAAGAAGCAGGCACATTTCTAGCCAAAATGATGCTAAAATGTTGTAAATAATCATAATTTTAATGTCTCAATTGTTGTGCATATTTTTTAGAGCACCCGTTAATAGGTTGAGGGCTTTGTAATTTGTTTTCTGGCGCTTAATACGGATTTTAATGTAGGTTGGCTAGCACCAATTTAAGCCAGCATGCTGCCAAAATTTCCCCAAGATCCATAAGGGTTTAATTTTAATTATTACTTGCGATCCAAGTTATTTCAAAAAACTAACATTTAATTTTTTTGTATGATGCCACATCACGAGGCACAGGCTGCAATAGGTCCACCCACTCTAAGATGGATGACTGCTCGAGAGTTCAAAAGATACCGAGCCCTATCTCGAGTTCAGTACCGTGCTAGCAGGTTCATGTCATGACAGTTCCTACAGAGCATGGCTATGGTAGATAAGGTCGATGAGTTATTAGCTATAATAAGATGGAAAGTCTTCTTTGTCCAATCCTTTCCCACCTATTTAGACGCTACACGTGAGTTTCTGGTAACTTTCTAGTATAAAGGCTTCTAGAGACTAGATATGAAGGAGGGGGTAGTTATGTAATGCTCGGTAAGAAGACTTTAGACATTTCTCGAAAGTGAATGTAGGCTATAAAAAAGGAATAAGGAAATGTTAAAAAAAAGGGGGTGGGAAGAAATCAAGAAAACAAGATAAAAAGGAAAGAAAGGGAAAAAAGAGATCAAGGAGGAGGGAGAGGCCAAATGGAGTCCTTACCAGCTTCCTAAACTCTATCGCCGGTGACAACATGCCGCCATATTCCTCACCACTTCTTCTTTCTTTTAATCAGTTGAGTTTCTCTTCGTAAATCTCTATTTCCTCTTTTATTTTTAAAAACCCTTTTTTTCTCTTTTTGATCAGCACTAGCATCGGACAGTGACACAAACACCCACTACAAGAAAAATGCAGTTTCTCGATGAAAATTTCCGATGGAAATGAGTAAATTTTTGTAGGGAAACGAAAATATCAACGGACTTTAGCGATGGAAACTGCCAAAGGAGAATCAGTTGTAGGTACTTTTTCTGATGAAAATTTTTCCGTCGGTAAATTTACCGATAGAAAACATCAACCATTGTTAATTCCGTTAGGAAGTATAGACCGAAATTTTGTCTTAATTTGTCATATTTATCGATGGAATAAGTATTCCATCACTAACTTTACCAATGGTTATAAGTATTCTGTAGGTACATTTACCGACAGTTATAAGTATTTCGTAGACAAGTTTGCCTACGGTTTTTCATATTCCGTAGGCAAATTAGCGACGGACTTTTTCCGTCGGTAAATTTGGTCCTAAAAGCAATTAGTGATGGAATTTTCCGTCAATATTTCGTCACTTAAATTATTAAAATTTTTTAATAATTATCAAATAATTCGAGCCATAAATATTTAATACTATAGCTACCAGCCACCGCAAAAAGCTTTAGAAATTGACAAGCATCTTAACTTTCCAACAGTGCATCCATGAAAAAATATTTTTAAAGATGTATAAATCCACCAATTGAAAATACCAAACTAGACAATTTTGAACATATAATGCAAAGCACTATTGCAAGAAGAAAATGTAAACATATACATAGAGACAGAGATGCAAATATACAAACATGGATATCTAAATTAAAATGAGCATGAATAAGAAGATTAACACAAGTAAAACCCAACTAGAATATGAAAAAAAAAATTAATTTAGAGTAGAGTGATATTATAAACTGAATTTTTCATATTTGTATAATTATTATGTCGAATTTCAATTGAAAAATTTGTTATAAATAAATAAACTAGTTATCTTGAATAGTATAGCATCGATGGCTTTCTTGAAAAGCTATAGGGTACAAATCATTTTATAGTTGTAGGATGGTAGGATATGTTAGGGTCACCTGAATCCAAATATGTAAATATTACCCATTTTAACACATATAAATCTAGTTAACTATAAATATGATTATTCACCTTAATTTGCAACTAATAATCATCTCATAAAAAATAATTAAAAAAATTAATCATTATTTTATTTCAAATAAAATAAAAATGTATGAAAAATCATGTAACCGGTACAAGAGTGATTGCTTGACATGCTATGTTTGCCACACACAAGCCACATAGGACTGTTATATAGACAAAAAGACTATTAAATGTGGCAATCCTATGTCGAATGGTATAATTAATGATTGTCGCGCATTATTATCCAATTATTAAAATTTATATATGTACTAATTAATAATACGGTTCAATTTTCAAAATAAAAAATGTAATTTTATTTATATTTTATGAAAATTTATCTATTTTTACTTTCAAATATTATCGATGCTAGTGATAATCTTGTTTTTAATGTTTATTTTTTGGATACTTTTGTGTGTTTTAGTGTCTCATCTTGCATGCTTTTAGTGTTTTAATGCTAAAATATTGTTTCTTATGTTTATTTTAGTTATTTTGATAAATTCAAAGTTTTTGGGCGATTAATGCTCTTAAATTTCACTTTATGCAAGAAATTTTGCTAAGGCACGGCTGAGACAAACTATCCCAGCCGTGTCCAATGCAGATGGCAAAACTCACCATTTCACTAATGGCCACGGCTGAGACAAAGTGTCCCAGCCTTGCCCAATCTAGGAATCAAAGCGCACCGTTTCGTTAAAGGTTGCGGTTGAGACAAAGTGTCCTAGTCGTGGCAAAGTGCAGCCTGTAAACGCCTTTTGATCCAGAAGCTCATCGCAGCTGAGACAAACTATCCTAGCCATGCCCATGGAAATTATCGCTTTGTCTCCTTCTGTCGCGGTTGAGACAAAAGTGTCCTAGCCGTGGCCTCTTGGATAGCTCTATAAAAGCCACGAAATTTTCAGCTTAGAGAGAGTTTTTTCTAGGGTTTCGTGCATAGAGTGTTTAGGTAGAGAAGAAAATGCAGTTTTTCATATTTTGAGGATTTTTCATACTTAGTATTAGAGTTTTACTTGTAAAAATCACTCTTTTAGTTTAGTTTTACTTCAAGAACACAAAGATATTTATAGTCTTAGTCTCTAGTTTTGAAGATTACAACTTACAATCAAAGTGCTATTTGGAGAAGAAGAGAAAGAGCTTCATCAACTTCAAATCTTCAGCTCTAAATGGTTTTTATAGTTTTCACTCTTACTTTGTTCATCTTTTACATTATGGATAGTGAGTAGTTATCTTTGTTGCTTGGGGGAGCTTTGAATCCCCTACTCACAATGTGAATATTGAGCATATTTTGATTTTTACATGAATGAATGGTCTATTTCACTATTGCTTATTTATATTTCATGGGTTTTCAATCTATTGAGTTAATTTCCATACATGGATGAATGATGTTGATCATATATCTTTGAATGTGTATTGAGTCTAGTGGATTGAAGTCTATGAATAATCTTGCTCAGTTTGTTTTCATGAATGCTGCATTATTTTAGACGGCTCTAGAATGGGATTCTAAATGTGCAGTAATTGTGATTTTAGGACTAGAGTGTGGAGTGAAATGGATGAGATTTGGGTTGTTTGGCTCCGGAATAGGAAGGCAAACCAAACTTAAGATGTTAGACCCGTGCATAGGCTAGTTGTTGGGCTGGCTCTGAAATGGAAAGTTTAGCAACTAAAATAGCTGACTCTGAAATGGGAAGCTTGGGTTAAGAGGGTTATCCCGAATTTGTTCGTGTATACTTTAAGATAAAATTAATTCACAGTGGGTACGGGGTGGATGAGTGAACCTGAGCAATGTTTTAATTTCTATACGTTTTCATACTTGTTAATTTTTTCTGAATTAAATACATACTCAATTTACTGTTATTAGAATTAAATTTCCCTTCATTGCATATTTTAGCTTTTAAAGTTTGCACTATACAAATTAAACAACTCATACTCACTAAATTGGGAATTCCTTAGCATACAATTAATTTCCACAGTTTTCACACACATTTCCCTTGGGTTAGATATTTGCGGGTCCTAACTATACCCCACTTTATTACTTGTTGATCTAGTGCACTTGCTAGGGTTGCAACAAGTTTTTTGGCGCCATTGCTAGGGAGTTTGGCGTTGTTAGTAAGCTATGATTATTGGTTGTATGTATTTTCTTTTCCTTATTTTATTTTTCTTGATTCTTTTCAGGTGAAATTGGTGCATGAACAAAACAAGACAAGAGCAATTACTGCCTTTTGATCCTGAAATCGAGAGGACCCTACACCAAAGAAGGAGAGCTAATAGAGATAACGAGATGGAGCACGATCCTCCTCTTGATGAGTTTCCTCCTGAGAATGAACAAGTGCTGAGGGCACATGAACAAATGCCAGGGGCAAGAAGAGAAGAAATGCCTAGGCAAAGAACCATAATAGACTATGCTATGCCAAGATGGAATGAAGATCATCGAACAATTGTATTACCGAGAGGAGTACAATTTGAGCTCAAGCCAGCCACCATTACTAATCATTTCTCTAGTTCAGAAGTAGAAGATCCAGTTCAACACATCGACATATTTCTGGAAGATAGTGACACTGTTCAAATTTTAGGTGTTAGTACGGATGCAATAAGGTTGAAGCTGTTTCCATTTACATTGATTGGAAAAGCAAGAGAGTAGCTACAAATGTTACCACGACAGTCAATATGGTCATGGGATCAGATGCAAGAAAAGTTTCTAATGAGTTTTTTCCCTTCAACAAAGACTGCAAGCATTCGAAATAGCATCATGGGTTTCCATCAAATGAATGAAGAGCATTTTCATGAGGCCTAGGAGAGGTTTAGGAGATTATTGTGAAACTATCCGCATCATGAGATAGCAGTTTACCAACTGATGACCATCTTTTATGCTGGAGTTACACCTCAAACAAGGTCATTATTGGATGCAGGATCAGCAAGATCTTTCTTGAACAAGCTATCTGAGGATGCTTTTCAGTTGTTGGATGAGATGGCGGCAAATGACTCTCAATGGACTGTCCCTAGATCAGTCCCAAGGAGACAATGTTTATACAATGTGGATGAAGTGGCATTGTTAAAAGCCCAGCTAGAATTGGTAAAGAAGGAGGTGAGTGGCTTGAAAGTTCAAAATGTGGCTGCAGTGAATCAAGGACATGGGCCATGTGAAAGTGGGCAAGTTATCCAAGAAGGAGGAGTTGTAGGAGATGTAAATGCATTAGGCAATTTTAGAAGGAATGATCCCTACAGCAATTCATATAATCTGGGATGGAGAAATCACCCAAATTTCTCTTGGAAGGATGGAAATCAACAAGCTTCACCTTCTCAACCACAAGCAAGAGCCGCTTACCACTTAAATGCTTATCCTAGTCATGCTCAGCCCCACCAACCATAAGCCACCAATCCCTACCAAGCACCTTATCCACCAAACCACCATCAAGGGCAAAGCTCTAATCATTCCCAACCTCAATCATACCACCCATCGGGATTCCAATCAAGACCACCCATTCAAGAAAAGAAGCTTAACTTAGAAGACATGTTTGCCAACTTCATGAATAGCCAACAACAATTCATGACGAGTCAAGAATCAAGATGGAAATCTCAAGAGCAATGAAACCGAAACCAAGATGCTTCAATGAGGAATTTGGAGACTCAATTGGGTCAACTTGCAACTTCAATGTCAAACAGACAACCAGGGACATTTCCTTCAAATGTGGATCACAATCCCAAAGAGGAGACCAAGGCAATTACTTTGAGAAATGGAAAGGAAACAGCATGAGAGGAAGAAAGAGGTAAATCACCAACTTCATCAATTGATTTGGAGGAACCAATGCAGAAGGTAAGTATTTATAACTCTAGAGTAGAGGTAGATGTGGATGCTCCAAGGAATGATAAGGGAAAAAGTATTGTGAATCCGAACATAGAGGATCTTGATATCAATAGGTTGCCATTTCCTGCTGTAGTTAGGAAGGAAAAAAATGAGCAATTGGCTAGGTTTCTAGAAATATTTAAGAAATTACATATTAACTTGCCTTTTGCTGAAGCCCTAGCACACATGCCTAATTACACTAAATTTATAAAGGAACTTTGTTCTAACAAAAAAAAATTAGAAGGGTATGGAACTGTGTAACTCACGAAAAACTGTAGTGCAATTATCATGAATAAGATCCTAGAAAAATTGGGAGATCCAGGTAGCTTTACTCTACCTTGTGAAATTGGTGAAACCTTTGTTGGAAACACTTTATGTGATCTAGGAGCCAGCATTAACTTGATGCCTTATTCCATGTGCAGGAAACTCAACTTAAGAGATCTCAAAGAAATAGGAATGAGACTTCAACTTGTGGATAGATCAATGAGAAAGCTGAAGGGAGTTATTGAGGAATTATTGGTAAAAGTGGGAAAATTTATTTTCCCTGTAGATTTCATGGTCATGGAGATCGAAGAGGATAGGAAGACACCACTTATTGTGGGTAAGCCATTCCTGAACACTGCAAAAGCTCTAATAGATGTCCATAGGCAAAAGGTCACTCTTCTATTCAATAACGAAGAATTGGTGGTAGATATGAACAAGTCTCAGAAATATCCATCAAGTGATCTAAAAGAGTCATTTTATTTCATGGACAAAATTGATGAATGTGTAAAGGAAATGCAAAAAAAAAGTGTTGCTGAATGATCCAGTGAATTCAAGCTTGATGCATTCTTTGGAGAGTGAAGAGTTGGATGGAGTAGAAGAAAAATGGATAGCAGCTGTGGAGAAGGGATACGAAGAGGAGAATCTAAAGCAAGAGAGAACTACTTTACAAGAGGAGGAGTTTAAATCTGAACTTAAACCTCTTCCTCCTCATTTAAAGTATGTATTTTTGGAAAACGAAGAAAAACCAGTAATTATCTCTTCTTTGTTGACAGGTGTTGAAGAGGAGTCACTGCTCAAGGTGTTGAAAAAGCACAAAGAGGCTATAGTATGGGAGACAACGGACTTAAAGGGCATTAATCCAAGATATTGCACTCATCAGATTCCTATGGAGAAAGATTGCAAACCAGTAGCTCAACCCCAAAGAAGGCTCAATCTGGCTATGCAAGAGGTTGTAAAGAAAGAGGTACTCAAACTACTTGATTCAAGTATAATCTATCCAATCTCTGATAGTAAATGGGTTAGCCCAGTGCAATGTGTCCCTAAGAAGGAGGGAATGATAGTGGTAAAGAATAAATTAGATGAACTCATTCCAACTCAGACAATTACGGGTTAGAGGGTGTGCATAGATTATAGGAGATTGAACCATGCCACCCGAAAAGATCATTTCCCATTGCCATTCATTGATCAGATGTTAGAAAGGTTAGCGGGGAATAGGTTTCATTGCTTCTTAGATGGGTATTCAGGATACCTACAAATCCTCATAGCCCCAAAAGATCAGGAGAAAACAACCTTTACCTGCCCTTATGGCACATTCGCCTATAGGAGGATGCCTTTTGGCTTGTGTAATGCATCGGCTACGTTTCAACGGTGCATGATGGCAATCTTTCATGATTTTATAGAAAAATTTATGGAGTTATTCATGGATGAATTTACCATTTATGGGCTAAACTTTGAGAGCTATTTAGAGCATCTTGATTTAGTATTGGGTAGGTGTAAGAAAACCAACTTAGTATTAAATTGGGAGAAATGTCATTTTATGGTAAGGGAAGGTATAATTTTGGGACACAAAATTTCTGAGAAGGGGATTGAGGTAGACAAAGCAAAGATAAAAGTTATAGAGAAGTTTCCACCACCAACCAATATCAAGGGAGTTAGGAGTTTCTTAGGCTATGCAAGTTTTTATCGTCGGTTCATAAAAGATTTTTCAAAAATTGCAAAGCTTTTATCTAATTTGTTAATGAAAGATGCTCCTTTCGAATTTAATGATGAATGTTTATTGGCTTTTGAATTGTTGAAGCAAAGGCTTATTTCAGCTCCGGTGATCATATCTCTGGATTGGAATTTTCCCTTTGAGCTAATGTGTGATGGAAGTGATTTTGCAATGGGAGCAGTACTCGGACAAAGGCAAGTGAAAGTATTTTGTACAATTTATTATGCAAGTCACACTTTGACAAGAGCTCAAGTTAATTACACCACAACTGAAAAGGAGTTTCTTACTATTGTATTTGCCTTTGAGAAGTTTTGATCATATCTACTTGGAGCAAAAATTGTGGTGTGGTCTGACCATGCAGCATTAAGGCATCTCTTTGCCAAGAAGGAATCCAAGCCAAGATTGATAAGATGGGTACTCCTCTTGCAAGAATTCGATTTGGAGATCAAAGACAAGAAGGGAGCAGAGAACCATGTGGCAAATCATTTGTCAATATTAGAGCATGATCATGTTGAGAAAGGGGAGATTATGGACTTATTCCCTGATGATCGTATTTGTGCATTATTTGTTTGTGAAATCTCTGTACCTTGGTTCGCTAATGTAGCAAATTTTCTCGTAGGTGGTTATATGCCAAGGGACTTCACATGGCAACATAGAAAGAAGTTGCAAGCCGATGCAAAGCATTACATTTGGGATGATCCTTACCTTTTCCAACTTTGTGCTGATCAAGTGCTAAGAAGGTGTATCCCCAATGAAGAGCAAGCAGAGATTATTTGAGCCTGTCATAGTGGACAAGCTGGTGGACATCACGGACCTAATAGAACGGTATCAAAAATTCTCTCTTCTGGATTTTATTGGCCCACCTTATTTAATGATGTTAAATTGTTCATTCAAACTTGTGATTGATGTCAAAGGGTGGGAAATATAACTAGGAGAGATGAGATGCCATTGACCAATATGTTTGAGGTTGAAATGTTTAATTTATGGGGAATAGATTTCATGGGGCCTTTTTTGGTTTCTTATGGTTTTGAATATATAGGCAGCAGATTATGTGAGTAAATAGGTAGATGCTGTAGCTACTAGGACTTGTGATGCAAATGTTATCCTAGAATTCCTGAGGAAGAACATATTCACCCGTTATGGAGCCCCAAAAGCTATCATTAGTGATGGTGGGAAGCACTTTGTTAACCACCAATTCAAGACCTTGTTGAAAAAGTTTGGAGTGAGACATAAAATCACTACCCCATACCATGCCAAAGCCAATGGCCAAGTTGAGGTGTCCAACCGAGAGTTAAAAGCCATCTTGGAGAAGATTGTTAGTGCATCTAGGAAGGATTGGTACCTTAAGCTAGATGAAGCTTTGTGGGCATATAGGACAGCCTTTAAGACACCGATAGGAATGTCACCTTTTAGGTTAGTGTTTGACAAGTCCTGTCATCTACCAGTGGAATTGGAGCACAAGGCTTATTGGGCTACTAAGTTCTTAAATCTTAATCTTGAGAATGTAGGAAAATGTAGGTCCTTGTAGTTAAACGAGTTGGAAGAGATTCGATTCTGGGCCTATGAATATTCAAAGAAGTACAAGGAGAACACGAAGAAGTGGCATGATCGTAAAGTCACCAAGAAGGAATTTGTGCCAGGAATGAAGGTACTTTTTTATGATAGCAGACTGAGGTTGTTTCCCGGGACGTTGAAATCAAGGTAGAAAGGACCATTTGAGGTTGTCGAAGTCTCTAGCTATGGAGCAGTAACCATTAGACATCCGGAACAAGGTCATAGGCATGAGTTCAAAGTAAATGGTCATCGATTGAAGCCATATCTCGATTCGAAGTTTGAGGCTGCATCAGCGATCCTCACTTTAGAAGATGATCCATGAGAGATATGAAAGTTGAGCTGGCGACTTGTTAAACCCATAACTTTTTCTTATCCTTGAACTCAATTACTTTTCTTTTCTTTTCAATTTCTCTTTAATTTCTTGCAAGTTTAGCATGTTTAGTGTTGTTTATTTTGTCTAGAGTATGGTTATTAGTTGTTGTTGTTAGGTTGATTTCATTAAGGAGAGGAAGAGTTTTAATAGGGAAAATTTTCAGTTGGGCACGACTGAGACAATTAGTCCCAGCCGTGCCCCTTTAAAATTTTTTTGAGTGGTAGAAGAGTGGCACGGCTAAGACAAATAGTCCCAGATGTGGCCAATTTCGTGTTTTAGATCCAGAAGAGTGGCATGGCTGAGACAATTAGACCCAGCCGTGGCCTTCTCCATGCCATATTCTAGTTTGGAGTCCAGAAGGTAGGCACGGCTGAGATAATTAGTCCCAGCCGTGGCATATAAAAAAATTTAATAATTTAATAATAATTAAAAAATTAAAATTTAATAATTTAATAATAAATAAAAAAATCACATGGGGGAATTCATTGGGACACGGAAGAGACAATTAGTCCCAGCTGTGCCTTTTGTTTCATTTCAAATCCAGAAGGGTGGCACGACAGAGACAAATAGTCCCAACCGTGCCTTTCATTTTATCAAAATAGGGAGTTTTGATTTTAATCTTGTTGCGGCTGAGACAATTAGTCCCAGTCATGCCTCTTTGTGTAACTGTTGAATTTTTTTTGTTTTTAAACCGATATTTGGCCTCTCTTTCTCATTTCTTTAGTTTCCTCTGCATATTCTTCATAACTTCCAGCCTCCTCTCCCCATTTTTGCTTCCATCCTCACTCTCTCTCTTCAAGAATCAGGTAAATCTCTCTTCTCTCCTCTCTTTGTTTTTGGTTTAATTTTTGTTTTGTTTGAGTTATGTTGATTTTTTTCTCCTTTGTTAAATCTGTGATTTTGTGTTCCAATCCCATGTTCTTGCCTCTTTCATTGTAATTCTTGGATTTGTGATGTTTGTGGTTTTTTTTGGTTCGTTTCATGCATCCTTGTTTGTATTTTGCTGCCAAATGAACTCCGACCACCAACTGTTCGATGAATTGCCCAAGAGAAGCAAGAAAATTTTTCTGCTTTAGTTGCTTTGTTACTTGCCTTTGTTTGCCTCACACTCATGCTCAAGAAACATTTGCAATGTTTTTATGCTTCACGAATGGTAGAGAAGATTAATATAGGAGTTGGGCAAATGTGTGTGTTCGGGCCATGTTTGTTGAGTTTTTGGTTGTCCTTAACTCACTTGCATATATTTTAATTTGTGTTTTGGTTCCAGCATTCTTGTGAGTAGTTCACTTGTGTTCGTTTATGTTTGTTCCTTATGTTTTAGACAGGCTATTTGTTATATATTTTACTGTTCAAGTGCCTTGTTTTGTCTTTAATGCTTGTATGTTGTGTTTTTGTGTTGTAGGCAAAATGGCACCCAAACGATCTCGTCCCGACACTGGTGCTTCATCATCTACCCCTCAAAGGTCCTCAAAGGTTAAGGGTCCAGCATGGGTTCCCACAGAATTTACGGATTGGTGGGCCATCTTTTGCAAGCAGGAGTATCTAGCCACCCCTCGCCTCAATATGGAAGTTATGGCGGAGTTGGGCTTCAAGAATGAATTGGACAGATTATTTAATATAGGCTGGAAATTTTTCTACGAGCGGAATAAAAAGGTATACCTTCATTTGGTTTGTGATTTTTTTAGCACAGTTAATTTTAAAATGGGAGTGGATAGTTATGATGATCCGGGCCATGTGAGTTTTTGGCTCGACAACAGTCCGTATGAAATGACCTTCAATGCATTTTATGAAATCTTGGGTTTTGATCAACATGCTCCCCGGGACATTACTCATTTAAACAAATAGGAAATCTGGATGGGAGTTTGTGATCCCGAGGATCCTACATACTTTAACCCCAAGAATACTAAGGCGCATCACCTGAGGGATCACCCATTAAGAATTATGCATCGGTATTTGGCCTTGGCTTTCTTTAGCCACCTTGGAGGGCCAGTAATATAGATGCAAGCGAGGCCACCATTCTTTATGCGATGCATAATGGTATTAGGCTGAATGGGACATCATTCATTGCCCAGAAGGTCTTGGATTTGAGCTCATTCCTAAAGAGGGATTCGAAGCTAGTAATGGGAGGGTTTGTAACCACTTGAGCCCATTTCTTAACCATACGAGGTTGGGTGCTGCAGTTGACAAGCCCATGATCATTGATCAAAAAATACTGTGGAATATGGCTGTACTGATTGACGACCCTCACATTCCAGGGCAAGGACGTTTGGTGGTTTCGGACCGGGCTTTATATAGAGCAGTTGTGCACAAGGGAACCACGGATTTGGAGCGACCTGAAGCTGAAGCATCTTCCTTATCCTCTGAGCAGTACACTGCTTTTAATACTAGACTTGACAGCATTTCTCAGAGGATGGACTCCGAGTTCACATCCATTATGCAGAGGATGGATGACATAGTTACAGCTCTTGGGATGCTACAATCCCGGTTTGACAACCAGTTCCCGCCTCCACAGCCGCCTTCCTCGCCATGATTTCAGGGATTTTTCCTCCATTCATCACTCCCTTGTTGTTTATACTCTTTTGATCTTTTGCTGGGGCCAGCAAAAGTTTTAAGTGTGGGGTGAGGGTTTGAGGATGAAGATTGTTTAACTTAGTTTTTCTGTATTTGCTTTTGATGTTATTTCTTTCTAGTTGTGGGATGTTTTTAGTTATTTGCTGTTGTGTTATGACTGTAGTTTACTAATTGAATTTCTTTCATGTTTTCCATATTTTTTCATAATTTTTATCTTGGATGTTTGATTTTGGTAATAGTTCTTTTCTTTTGTGTTTGAAAGTTGCATTACATTCTGTATTTCTTTAGTGTCGATTTAGTTTAGTTTCTTAGGTTGTGAATTACTCTTGCAATTAGCCTAAGCTTGCCATTTAATCTTGTTTTGAATCATTTTAAAATTAAAATTTGAACTGCTTATTTAAGAGGTTTGAGTAGCTAGAGAGTAGTAGTATTATTCAGGGAAGTTCTTCTTTTGAATTGATCTCGATTAATTATATATCATTCAATTTCTAACTTAATGAGCATAATAGGCTAAGTTTTATGAAATTAAAACCAGTAAGTAAAAGCTTTCGAGTGAAGAAATTCTAGAATAGTTAGAACCTTCCTCATCATCCTTCGAAACGAATATTCAACTCAGATAAGATTAGGATATGACCCAAGCAGCCTTCTTTGGTAACCAATTTTTAAATGACTTTTGACCTACCCTTAGTAAATTTTACCATTGTTAGCCCCTTTGAGCTTAATTGGTATGCTAAAAGCATACTATTTAATTTTTCTTGATTACACTTATGCTAAACCATGCAGCCTAAAATGCCTTTGATTGTCCCACTTTGGAATTGGCCACTCTAGGTTGGAAAATAAAATTTGCATGTTAGGTCTGATAAATTTTTGATTATCCGTTGAGAAGAATAGGGAAGTTGAAGTTTTTTTTAAGGATTATTGAGCATAAACATTCTAGATATTTTGGGACAAGGTTGATAAACAATTAGTGCTTTTGATGCCCTTCTTAGTAAGTGAACAAAAAATTTCACTATTACTTATTTAAAAAAAATTAGTTATTATGCTGCAGAAAATAAGTGTGGGGTACCTAGCATTTATAAGAAATGTCATTTATCTTGCTTCCTACAATTTTGAGAATTCAACTAATGTCCTGAGATTAGTTTTCCCTTCATACAATGATAGAGCATGGATTTTGAAGGAGTTATTTTCTTGAGAAAGTTAGGTGGTTTGTATTTCTGGATAGTGTGGCTAATTCTGTCTTGCTCACCTTTTTAAAAATTTTTTTGGAACCTTTGCCTTATCCCCACTACAACCTTAAAGTAAGCCCTAGTAATCTTGTTTTTTTTTTGAGTTGTTTAGTGGAGATGACCCTTGTGGTTCAGGTGCTAAAGGAGAGGCTTATAACTGTTCTGATTTGCAAGCGCAAAATTGTTGTAATTCTCTATTTGCTTGATTGCTGGAATTCACTGGTAGTTTTGGTTTTTAAATGAAAATAAATATGTTTTAGCCTCGCACACACACACAAGAAATTGTATGGTCTAGATCAGTTTGAGTCTTTTTAATTGAATTCTTCATCTGAGTGTCTGCTACTAAGTGTTGCTAGAATCTCTCTGAATTTGCTTGGTCTGATGTGGAGTTTGAATTTTCAAGATTGTGGATGATTCGTTTGCTCGAGGGTGAGCAAAAATCTCAGTGTGGGGTAGTTGATAATCTTGTTTTTAATGTTTATTTTCTGGATAATTTTGTGTGTTTTAGTGTCTCATCTTGCATGCTTTTAGTGTTTTAATGCTAAAATATTGTTTCTTATGTTTATTTTAGTTATTTTGATAAATTCAAATTTTTTGGGTGATTAATGGTCTTAAATTTCACTTTATGCAGGAAATTTTTCTAAGGCACGGCTGAGACAAACTGTCCCAGTCGTGTCCAATGCAGATGGCAAAACTCACCGTTTCACTAATGGCCACAGCTGAGACAAAGTGTCCCAGCCGTGCCCAATCCAGGAATCAAAGTGCATCGTTTCGTTAAAGGTCGCGGCTAAGACAAAGTGTCCCAGCCGTGGCAAAGTGCAGCCTGTAAATGCCATGTGATCTAGAAGCTCATCGCGGCTGAGACAAACTATCCCAGCCGTGCCCATGGAAATTATCGCTTTGTCTCCTTCTGTCGTGGCTGAGACAAAAGTGTCCCAGCCATGGCCTCTTGGACAGCTCTATAAAAGCTGCAAAATTTTCTGCTTAGAGAGAGTTTTTTCTAGGGTTTCGTGCATAAAGTATTTAGGTAGAAAAGAAAACGTATTTTTTCATATTTTGAGGGTTTTTCATACTTAGTATTAGAGTTTTACTTGTAAAAATCACTCTTTTAGTTTAGTTTTACTTCAAGAACACAAAGATATTTATAGTTTTAGTCTCTAGTTTTGAAGATTACAACTTACAATCAAAGTGCTATTTGGAGAAGAAGAGAAAGAGCTTCATCAACTTCAAATCTTCAGCTCCAAATGGGTTTTATAGTTTTCACTCTTACTTTGTTCAGTTTTTACATTATGGATAGTGAATAGTTATCTTTGTTGCTTGGGGGAGCTTTGAATCCCTTACTCACAATGTGAATATTGAGCATATTTTGATTTTTACATGAATGAATGGTCTATTTCACTGTTACTTATTTATATTTCATGGGTTTTCAATCTATTGAGTTAATTTCCATACATGAATGAATGATGTTCATTATATATCTTTGAATGTGTATTGAGTCTCGTGGATTGAAGCCTATTAATAATCTTACTTAGTTTTTCTTTCATGAATGCTGTATTATTTTAGATGGCTCCGGAATGGGATTCTAAATGTGCAGTAATTGTGATTTTAGGACTAGAGTGTGGAGTGAAATGGATGAGATTTGGGTTGTTTGGCTCCGAAATGGGAAGGCAAACCAAACTTAGGATGTTAGACCCGTGCATAGGCTAGTTATTAGGCTGGCTCTTGAATGGAAAGTTTAGCAACTAGAATAGCTGACTCCGAAATGGAAAGCTTGGGTTAAAAGGGTTATCCCGAATTCTTTCATGTATACTTTAAGATAAAATTAATTCACAGTGGGTATGGGGTGGATGAGTAAACCTAAGCAACGTTTTAATTTCTATACATTTTCATACTTATTAATTTTTCTGAATTAAATACATACTCAATTTACTGTTATTAGAATTAAATTTCCCTTCATTGCATATTTTAGCTTTTAAAGTTTGCACTATACAAATTAAACAACTCATACACACTAAATTGGGAATTCTTTAGCATATAATTAATTTCCACAGTTTTCACACATATTTTCCTTGGGTTCGATATTTGCGGGTCCTAACTATACCCCACTTTATTACCTGTCGATCTAGTGCACTTGCTAGGGTCACAACAGCTAGCTTCTTTGAACATTGACAGTGAAGAATGCTAATTTTAACTTTTAAGTGCATTTCACCTAGGAAATGTTGGTGAGAAACATAATCCTCAGGTCTTTTAATTATTTATTTCTTTGTTTATTATATTATGTGATAAAAATTTGTGTCACAATTTTCCTTGAAGTTGTTTGCATACTGTGGTTCAGCTAATGAATTTCTTTGTCTATTATTAAAATTATTGTCCTCATCAATGAATGGTAAAGTCCAAGGTTGTTTAAATTTTTTGGACTGCAACTATGGTAGGCAAATAATTCCTAGCTTAGAATATGAATGAAAGGGTTATATAAGACTGTTTCATATGGTTATTAAAATTTCATTTTTACAATAATATTTGGTATGACTTGCATTTTCATAGCTTTAGTGCTTCTTGAGTTGATGGACAAAAGGGGTAGACTCTCTTTTTTCTTTCTTTTCGTTTTTTTTTTCTTTTAATATCTTGAGGATATGGGGGGGTTTAATAATTAAAGGATGATTATATAATTGTATAACTAATTAGAAATGGGATTAAGCACTCACCTTATTTAAAAAATCTCATTGTTGATTTCCAGACCCTTAAACTGCTGCATTGCCTATTTGTTGCTGTTGTTTCTACTGTCAATAAAAATAACTTAAATATCGAAAGCTTGGAGGCTAATACAGTAACATAAACACAAGATATTTTTATCAGAACAACAACTTTGAAAGCCTAAAATTTGGATTTTTACATATAAATCCTCCACAAATGAAGGAACATAGAACAATATACATAATATGTAAGGGAGCATACATGATAAATTCATATCAATTTAACAAGCTTGACCCCTATCTCTTCAGCTACCCTTGAAGCAATGGCTTATCGTTCAGGCTAATGCATGTAAGAAACATATTATGACAAAACCACCATAAAGTAACAATAAATTGAAACAACATAAAAATCCAGGTATTAGGGATTCATGAAATGTGTAGCACGTGCATAAGGTTTTGCAGCAATAGAACAAAGGGCTTCCAACAACTCAAGAAACCTATCAACCCATAAAAAACTACTATAAATAAAACCAAAATTAAAAACCTACTCCCCATCAAAGAACAACAGAGATCGACATAAGGTCTCAAAAAACCAAACAATAGGAAAAATTACAGATTGAAGATAAAGGCTACTAAACAAAAATAGAATGACAACAACAATCCGTAAATAAAATTAACTATTACAATCCTATTTGAGGATTAATGACAGATTCAAATACTCACCTAAATCATTCAAACAATCAAAATCCCATTAAATAAAAAGAAATTAATGATGAGTAAAGAGTAATGAATTAAGAGAGTGTATTTAATTACCTTCATCCATCTTTGTGCTCACTAGACTGTCACCGGAGCTTCATTGGAGCTCCATCGGTGACGCCTTGATGTTGCCGCCATGAAGGCCAGAACCTCAGGATCCTATTTCTGGTGACCATGCACCCAACCGCTACGCTATTTGGTCGGGATCTGCTTAAAATCGACTACCTTCCTTATTTCCCGATCTATCTATGACTGGCGATTGGAGCCAAACGGTGGGTGTCAAGGTGAACGCCTCACCTTAGGGGACTCGCCAGTGCAAGCGAAGTCACCGTCTACCGTCGTCATTTACCAAAGAGAATGAGAGAAACTTTAGTCTCATGACTAGTGGAGAAGCAAAACGGCACCACGGACTGAACAAAAGAACGGGTCGGCGATAGAAGGGATCGACGGTGATCTCTTCTCCGATGGTCAGTGCTGTTGAGCGGCGGTGAGGAGGGCAACGACATCAGTGCCTCTTCCCTTTTCCCGTTACCGATCTCCACCTCCATCCCCTGCTTCTTTCTCTTTCTTTTTTTTTCTTGTACATTTATGAACTGCATCCTTTTGCCTTAAGCACAATCAATCTGGTTTATATATATATATATATATACTTTTGTACGATGTCAATAAAACATTTAATAACTTAATTAGTATTGTTCTTTTTCTACATGCTTTATCTGGATAGTCCAAATTAATTAATTTTTTTTACATACCTGACTATAATAGTCTAAATTAATAATTTTAATCTATTCAATATATTTTTCATAGAAATTAATAAAATTAATTATTATATTAATATTAAAATTTTGTGTAAAAGTGACAATTTGATAGAATTTCTCTAGTATCCAATTACATATGTCAAAAAAATTAAATTTAAAATTTTTTAAATATTTAATAGAATACTGATTTTTAAATAAAATTTCTCTAGTTATTTATTCAAACTTTTAGACCATTGTACAGTTAGGGTGCCTATATATTAATGAAATTTAGAAATATGGACAAAATTAAAATTTTAATTAAATTTTATTATTTTAACCATCCGTTACTTGTATTTTAAAATTATCGCAATCAAAATAAAAATTTATCCATAATTATATTATTAATAACACAATAACCATGACGTAATAAATTAAATCTATTTTAATAATTTGTGTGTGTATAAAATACCATTTGAATGTTATATATCTGTATGCACGTGAATTGCTTGTATAAGTACATACTTTTTTTTTCTTTTTAACACTTAAGAATAAATTTTTATTATCAATCCAATCGTTTCACTAAAATAAATAAAATCGATCCAGCCTGCGTGAAATGTATGTTTAAACTAAAACAAAATACTAATTGAATATTTGATAATAATTTGTAAAAATAAATGATTAATTGAAAATTAATATATTGATTACAAGAATAAAATACTTTTTATGGGGCAAAACTATCCAAAAAATTAAATAGTTATTTTTTAAAATTACAGAAAATTGTATAATAACAATAATAAAAGGAAACATATTCAATTATGAAATGCTCATATCACATTTAATTACTAATTTATCATTAAAATTCCATATTAGAATAAAAAGAAATTGTGAGTGAGAGTATATTTAAAGATTAATATAATGTGAGTTAATTAATTGGGTTATATAATAATCCATAACCCACATGTATATTTTTAAAATATTATAATGGGTTATAATAACCTACTGTAATTGTAAGAAAAATTGATTAAATGGGTTGGATTAGATAGATTAAATGAGTTATACCAAATTTGAACACCCCTGATAGTGGGAGAGAAAAACAACAGAAAATGCAACAAAATATTAAATTGATTAAATTAATAAATGACAGCAAAAATTTATTAAATTATTAAATTTATTATTTTAAAAAAATGGCATGAAAAATGCCGAGAAGGGAGGAGGAAGCTGCCTGGTGAGGCAGCTAAGCGATGGTTGTGCGTGGCAGACCCAGTGAAGTCAATAAGGCCAAAGGTGGCTACTGATTGGATAATTAATATACGTAGAAATAAGGCTTTATGTATATCAATCTATTAGGAAAAAAAATTGGGTTTTAGGGAAATTACCGACGGAATCATATTTTCTTAGAAAAAATACCGACGAAAAATATTTCCGTAGGTAAATTACTGACGGAAATATGAATTCTGCTTCTGAGGTCATCCTTGAATTGGTTCCTTCTCTATCCTTTTCTTTATTCTTTTTATTGCATTTAATTTATATTTTATTTTATTTTATTTTGATTTATCATACTTTTATAGGTTTGCTTCTTTTTTTTGTAGTTTATTTTATTTTGTAGATGTATTTCATTTTTGGGTACGTAATAGTTTAGTAAAAAAGGAAAATTTTAACACACTAATTAATAAAAGTCATTTAAATATTTTATACTTAATTAATTTTTATTTTCCTTAATAAAATGGATCAATGTCCAATTTTCATCCTAAAAGTCACATAAATAAGAGAAGAGTTTATTTTTCATCAAAATTGGGATCATTCATCCCTTGTTTTTCTAAAATTAATAAAGACTTTTCACCTCCCCTTTTTTAAATACATGTATAAGGGAACCAATTTTCCCAAGCCTAACTAATCTCCCATTTTATGTATGATATTTTATCCTTTCTTTGAACAATTTGCCTTTGTAATAATTAAGTGGTGGATTTACTTTATTTACTGCTTTTATTTTCGCAATGCATCATGTGAGAAGGGAGGTAGTGGATTGATAATAAAAAAACCTAATTATAAAACAACACCTAATCGAGATACCAAGTAAAAGTGATGTCCCAAATATTGATTTCTATTTCAGCATCAAAAAGTTGAGATTCATTTCCCAATGCTCTGTTAAATAGCGACTACATGATATCTACATCTTTGAGCCCATGTTGGACACCTTCATATGTTAACCATCAACAATAATTTGGGACTAACCCCTTTTTATTGTGAAGTGGCCAGTTTATGAGTTATAGTAAGCCTTATTCAGTCTTGAACCCTAAAAGTCGCCCTTTGAGAACCAACAAGATATGAGCAGGCTTTGGCGTGTGTCATTAATTTTGGTCTTTAATTTTTATTTCCAACAAAAAATCAACATTTTTTGTTGGCAATTTCCTTCAATAAATGATATTTTTCTTGTAATGTGCCAGGATGCATAAAATAACCTATAGGGTCACACATATAACAAAATGTGGCACTAAGGTGAAATAAATTGTATTAATATGAGATGTGATGTCATAAGATAGTAATAATATAGAGGATAAAGGGTTTTAAATGGTCCAAAGCTTAAAGGCCCAAAGAAATATGCACAAAAGTCCTTCCAAGCCAGATGTGCATATTCCTTTAGTGACTTTGAGATTTTTTTTTCTTCAAAATCTAAATGGGCTTTAATTGTACATCATATAAGGGTCCAATTATATTATATTAGGCTGGTCATATGAAGTCTTGGACTTAAAGCACAAGCAAAATGTGCAAAGTGGGCAACTCAAAAGCCTCATGCGCATAGAAGGATTTTTGGGCCTTTAAGGTCATTTAAGCTTAGTCGAATGGAATAAGCCTATTATGAGCTTACATCCATTTAAGGTTAACCTAAAGTTGACCCAAGGGGATTATAAATATCCCCTTAGGTCAAAATTAGATGTTATGACGCATAACACAAAACCTTAGCCACAAAACCAAAAAGATAGAATAATTCTCTCTTTTTTTTATTCTAATTGAATAGATGTTATGATGCATAACACAAAACCTTAGCCACAAAACAAAAAAGATAGAATAATTCTCTCTTCTTTTTTATTCTAATTGAATAGCCTCACTAGCACATAGGCTATTCAACCATTGTATCTCTTATTGGGTGCTCTCTTTTTGGACACATTGAGTTTACTACAATCTAGTGCGGTGTAATGTCAATTGATCAACAAACACTATAAGTAAAGTTTTTAAAACTTTAACTAGGTTATTTCAATTTTTATGACAAGATCAAACATGGGAGTTTAAAGTTTTTATTTTTATCCATTGTTTATGAGCTGTAAATTCCTTTATATGCAAAATAGTAGAGTATGAGAAATGAATAATAAAAATTGAAATCAATGGCCAAAGTGACAACAATTCAATGACATGAAATCAACTACTAGACAATTTATTGAAACCAAAGTTCTTTACTTGACTGCAAATTAAGAAAGTCATATCAAACAAAAAAAAAAGAAATCTCACAGAGAAATTTTATCAAATAATAGGCAATAACAAAACACTTGAGAGAACTGACCTCTCATATTTAACAAAATACAACTGAAATCCCACTAAGTAATTAATAAAGCACGGAACTTATATCTCCTGAACTAATCAACAAATACTCATTAGTAATAAAAATGAAATCCTTCTTGGGATGGGTATGATATTTTATAATTCTAGTTTTTCTCTTAATTTTCCTAATGAGAAAGAAGAAGCCGGGTTACGTTTTTACTTACAAACCTACCAAAAATATTTATTCTAATGCTGCTTACTATATGATCAGGCTGAAACTGCTTACCTAATCATCATCCTATTTTATTTTTTAACCCCAGCTATTCAAAACATGGTAATTTTATCTCTAAAATTTGTGAAGCCTTTTGTACTCTTAAATTCAATTAAATAATATTATTATATCCTTATTTAATAGAAAATTTAATTAGGTTGTATTCGAGATAGATTTTAATTTTTAAAAACTAAACTTTGATTTTAAATTTTGATTATTTAATTCTAAACACCGTTTCATTGTAATCAACTAAAAATAGGATTCTCCTTCTTTTTATGTATGTCTTTTCCACTTGTCTCCAAATTTAACTCCTTCCAAAATCCAAATGATTACCAAGATAAAACCATTGAGCTATCTTTAAAATTACAAAGAATTTTTAACTTATCTCTTCTCATTGATATTTCTTCATTCTTTTTCTTTGTATTTTTAGTCTTAATTTTCATAAAATTTTAAATTTTTGTATTCTTAAATTTCAAATCTCTATATTGAAAACTTATGAATCAATGCTATTCATAAAATTCAATAACTCATTATCATCAAAACTATTGTAATTTAATATGTAAACTACAATAGTTAGCAAAATTTTACCAAATATTATAATATTTTTCTTATCAGCTATCAATTAGCACAAATTGCTAAATCAAATGGACCCAAAAGAAAAAAAAAAGAGAATTAGCCATAAGCTAATTAGAAAAAATCCTAAAATGAAACATTTGAAACAACTGATTGAGATAAAAATAAGTTATTGACAAGTGATTGAAAAAATTTATCAAACACTTTTATAATAGTTATAATCGATACAAAAAGACTATACTTTTGGGAAAAAAAGTGTTAGATTGTTTTTGCCCCTCAACTATCAAAATAGAGTGGTTTTTCTCCTGTGCTTTTATTTTTGTGGGTTTTTACCCCTAAACTCCCTTAAATTGGGTATTTTTGTCCTTATTTTGGATGGAAAGATGACGTGGGTAATGGAGGTAACCATAACCAATGGAAATACGCCATGTCATCAACCTCTCCCATGGTTGGCTCTCCAAATCGGTTGTAAACACAGATGGTAATAACTGCACATATTGGACTTCATGCATATTAAACACTTCATGTTGACTTAATCTCTACCAAAGCTCACCCATTTATATCTTCAACTGGAAACAAGAAAAAGGTTTAGGCAAAAAAAGCCATGGATGTTTGAAAGTGGAAAAAGCTCCGATTTTGCACCATCTAATTCTAAAAAAACTACAAATTGAGTCAACCAATTAGTTGAAGAAGGAACGCATTATTTTGGGTATGGGATAGAAGCTTTGAGGCTAACATCACAAACCTCAACACACCTAAGAAAAGTGTTCTACAAATGTCCAAAGATCTAGGGTAAATATTAATAATAGAGGCTATGGGTTTATTTGTTATGGGATAGGAAGTTCAAATATGTCTTATGAATTTTTACATTACATACAAGGGAAAAATGTGGCTACTAAGTGTAAGACGATGAAGAGGAGCATGGACATGTGAGTGATAAGGTCAAAATTTTTGAGCTAAAACTAGCTATGCAAGCACTTAAAATTGAAAACAAGGACCTTTAGAATTATAAAACTAGAAACAAACAAGGATGGACTATTAAACTAAATCCATATATGGAAACAAAGCATGACAATTATTTGGTGATAAATGAATGCCTCAAAGAATCAAGAAAAAAATTTATATTTGTATTGTTCTTGCTATGTTTGTTGGCTATTTCTTAGCCAAAGTATTATGAAGTCTTATTGATGTAGTTGCAATGCTTGTTAGTTATAGGTTTTTTCTTTGCTAAAGTTAGTTTAAGTGCCCTAAAACAATGAAGTTATTTTGTGATGGCCAAAGTCTGACCCGAGGCAGCTTAGATCGGATTTACTCGATGATGAGAAACCACTTATACTTCTGATAAGAGGGAGGGTTAAGAAAATTCATGATTAGAGTTAAATAATTTGGTTTCTTTCTCCTGTCTACCTCTTTTTTATTCTCTATCTGATTTTCGAGTGACAGATGGTTGTCGATCAAAGCGACCAACAGGACCTCTCGATGCCTTCTTCTTGTCCCGTCCTTCCTTTGTGTTCTGAATGCTTGTCCTTCCCTTTGAGCATTTGTGGTCCCCTTTTAAGCCTTTTTAGTTTATTTTACATGTTATTTTTATTATATAATGTATTTGTATATTTAGGCCTAATTTACTATCATATTTTGCTTCTATTCCAGTATAATCTATATTTTGTATAGTTAATATCTTGTTCTAGAGTGCATTTTTTACATTATTTTAATTAATTATTTGATTTATTTGGGTTTTATATGATAATTTTTTTGTTTTCTTTGTGTCTTTCTTTGAGCCTTTATTTTATACATTTGAGGGTTTTTTTTAGAATTAAGTGACCTTAGAAAGACTAGCCTTGGAACGATTCTTCCTTCTTCCCCTTATTTTATTGCATTTAATTTTTGCATTCTTTAGTTATGCTTTGTGGTTGTTTATTTGGTTTTTGAAATTTATTTATTCAATTTTGGATGTATTTCATTTTTTGGGAATGTAATAGGTAGTTAAAAAGGATTTTTTTGGCATGATAATTGAAAAAGGCACTTAAAATATTTCTATTTAATTAACCCAAAAAAACTCACAAAAGAACTTTTGCAAGTATGGATGAGGAATCAATTTTTCCAAAATCCAATAAACAGCTTGATTTATGTATGATTTTTATCTTTTTCAATTGGAAAATTTGCCTCTATAATAACTTAAGTAGGATTCTTTGATTTATTTATTGCTTTATTTACCGCTTTCAAAAATGCTTAAAGTATTTATTTAATTAATTATAATGTATTGTGTGAGAAGGGAGGTAGTGGATTAATAATAAAAATCTAATTGTAAGAAATACATAACCAAGATACAAGTAAGAGTGATGTCCCGAACACTGATCTCTATTTGGGCATAAAAAAGTTTGAAATTCATTTTTTAACGTTCTGTTGGGCAATGACTTTGCGAAACTTGCCTTTTGAGACCACATTGGATACCTTTCATAGGTTGACCATCAACAACAGAAATGGGCTTAAACCTTTTCTATTGTGAAGTGGTTAGTTTATGAAGTTTATAAGTCTCATTCGGTCTTGGACCTCAAAAGTGGGCCTCTTGAAACCCGAACACAAGTAGGCTTTAGTGCATGTCACAGTGGTGACTCCACTGGGGACTAAGAGACCTTGCTCCTATAGCATCGCAGTTAAGTTACTCATAATTGGGTTTTTTCTTGTTAATCCTATGTCTTTTCAAAATTGCATTTCTTGCATTTATCTTAGAGCCTTAGAATTAAGTTAGGTCCTATTCTAGCCCCGAAGCTATCTTAAAGTACACCCCACACTTATTCACGATAGGGACGTGTTAAGGAGATATACTAGCACAAGTCTAGTACCAATTGGTATACAAAATGGTGACCCATCGGTCATTATGCTTGCGATGAGCTAAACCTATTGGTAAGGACCATGCTTGGATAACCCTAAAGTTTTTCCACCCAACTACAAGCCTAGGGGAGAGTAACGGTCAGTTCGGTTCAATAATCGAACTGAAATAACTGAAAATCGAAGTTCCCTTATTTTTATTAACCGAACCGAACTAAAATTTTAGAATAACCGAATTTAAATCGAACCAAAATTTTCAGTCGATTTGGTTCAGTTAACCGAAAAATCAAAATTTAAAATTATTTTTTAAAAAAATAAAAAATATTGTGTCTAAAAATTATAAAAAATTATAAATTATAATATCCTAAAGTAAAACCATCTAAATTGTACAAATAAAAGTTCAAATTAAAGAAATAATCCCAAAATATATAATAAATAATACAACAAAACCATTAAATAAATTTTTTTATTTAATCGATTTTCAATTTAATCATTAAAATTCTAAATTATCACCTAAAAATAGATATTAATAATTGATAAATATACTTATATAATTTACAACTAAAAATAAAATAATTTATATGTATAAAATAATTATTTAATAAAAAAATAAAAAAAAAGTTATATAATTATATAAATTTTGGTTCGGTTTCTAAGTGGTTTTCTCCTTCAAAAATCGAATCGAACCGAAAAACTGAAGTTTCTTAAAATTAGAAACCGAAAACCAAACTGAAAAATCAAAAAATCGAACCAAATTAAAAAGTCGATCGGTTCGGTTTGGTTTTTCGATTTTGTTCGGTTTTTGCTCACCCCTATACAAGCCCATGTAATAATAATAGCTACTTCCCCTAGGTTGTATCACTTTAAAAACACTTGCTTGCTATGTAGACCCTTATGTATTGAACAAATTCAAATAAGTTAAGTTGTCATGCCATTATGGCCCTAACTTGATTTATTTGAATTATTTAAATATATAGTGGCCAAAACCATTTGCATGTGCTTTTAATTAAGAGAGATTATGCTAGCAATTTTTTGCCATGCACCATACGCATCCATTAGGTTTTCGGTTGACCCATAGGCTAAGCCCACCTAGGAAAGAGACCACATGATCTCCTATGTGGGAATAATAGGGTTGGAAGGCTATGTCTTGCTTGTATATAGTTGTGATTGACGTCTAATAATGCATTCATACATTTATGCATCATGTACATACCATGTTCATGCATCAATCCTAACATTTGACTTTTGCAGCCATCATAGATTTATTTTAGTGGTCTAGATGGTTAGACAGTATCCTTGCACTACAAAAAACTCAATGTTAGCGATGTTTTTTACCAATGGATTTAGATTCCATAGGTAAATTAAGATATTACCGATGGATTATCGGTAAAATTGATAATACTTAGGTAAAAAAATGAATTTGATAAACAACAACATTTTTATCGATCAAATTAATAATTCATTGGTATATTTAGCAAGAAATGTTGGTGCCATTTATGAGCAGCAGATTTACTGACGGTTACGTCCATCAGTAATTAATTTTATCATTTAAATTTTGTAGCAATGAAAATTTTGTTGGTAATACAAGCATCTTTGAAGATTTATCAACGAATGTTGCGACAGATTTTTATTTCGTCAGTAAATAAATGCTAGAAATTTTTAGGGCCGAGTATAGTGATGGAAATAGTGATGAAAATATATGGGACAGAGTTATAGTTTGTACTACGATTTCTTGTCGTTGATAATTCCATCGGCATGCTTTTAATAAAATTTTTTATATTTAATATTAATAAAATAATTTAGGATTAAAAATCCCCTAATGTTTGCGCTCTTTATCCAATCAAGCCCTAATCTCGATATTTATCTCTCAACCGCTCCAACATCCCTCCTCGCCACCTCAACAGCGAGGTTACCCCTACTAATGATTCACCACCACCGCCATCTCGATGGAGTTCTCTCACTATGACCCTACCTTGCTCTATTTTTATCTCTATCCCTCTCCCTTGTTGAATCTATCTCTCTCACTTGTCTATCTCTCTTGCACTTGAAGCTCATTTATAGTTTTTTGTTTGGGCAATAGAAAATGTAACCAATCTATCAATTATCCCATCAGATTGTTAGAAGGATAGGGGAATAGTGCTTATGCTTCAGAGCTCATTAGAAGGGGATTTTATGGCCGAAAGGGCCATATGCATCTGTCAATGTAAAGGATTTTTTTGTTAGTTTTGTTAATTTGAAGTTCTATTTCCTTTTGATGTTTATTGTATTTATGTTATCTTATGATAATGATTGATCTCTTAATCCCTGCTAATTGGTTATCTTTCCCTAGTAATTAAGGAGTTATGATGATTTTTGGTTCATTGTTCTAGATATTTTAGTTTTTTGGGTTGTTACAACTTTATCTTTACTGGTTTTGGTATTACTAGAGTGCTTCTTACCCCGTGTTACTGGAGTGCTCCTAGTTATCATCGACGCTATATACTCTCTTTCATCTCGAAGGTAAGTTATGAGCCCATATCATGAAAGCAACTATTCCTCATCTCTTCTTTCCATTTCTTACAATTGGTACGATTTCATAGCATGTTAAGTTTTGTCTATTTGCCGTTTAATCCTTTTGTTGCATCTTGCGATTCCCTTTTTAAGTTATTTTGAGAGTTAACACTCTAATTATTGTTCTTTGATAAATTTCTCTGTTATTAATTTATTATGGTTCTTTCTTTTTGTAATTGGGACATACAGCCGATTTAGTCATATTGCGTTATGAATTTTGAATATTAACATTTTTCAAATTTATATGCTACTTTTGTTTAATTTTTTTTTTGGTGAAATCAAAGAGCTTGATGATGTTTTAAATGCAAATAAGACGTTTCATTATTTGCTTAAAAGAATTATAATGTTTTAGTTTATAGTATTAATGCTATTACAATGATGGAGTTGTATTATTTTTGTTTCTCCAATCTATATGCCTGCTGAAGAAATTTCTTACTTGAAACATATATGCCAAATCCCACTTTGATATTTTTCAAATTTGAAATTTTCTTACTAGGATTATTAATTAACTGTTATTTTAACTTTTTTCATATTTAAGGTCTTTTGGATTTATTGAAAGAAAATTTCTTAAGATAGGCAAGAATGGGTAAAAAGAAAATAATAACATCCTATGGATAGAATTTATTTTACAGTTAGTAATAAAAATGATGGCTACTCACTTGGCCTTATTTTTCACTAAATGGAGCAACAAATCCATGTTATATTTGCAAAAATGTTGGATAAAGCTATCCTCATTTAAGCAGTAACATTAGCTGTTGAATATTACCTATAAAAAAGTTCTAACATAATGAAATTATCTACCTTCTATTGATTTAAAAATTATTATAGGGCTACAGAATTTTTTGAGTCTAAAATACTTAATGTGCAGGGGATATTGCCTTCAGATCATGTAGAGAAAGTTCTTGTTGAAGCGTACAGGTATGCTTATATTTACCAAGGCATTCTTTAAGAAACTCTGTATGTAATTCTTTTTTTCTTTTGTTATATATATATATATATATATACACACACACATACACACACACACACATTTCAATTTCTTCTTCATTTTAGCCATTCATTTCAGTTCAATCTTCGGTTGAGAAATTTGTGTCGAAAAGAGACTAGTTTGGCATTTTATGAATAAATCGGATCTAGTTGAGAATTTGAATTTTGTTGAGTGTGGACAATGTTTTTGTTAGGGTTACATTAGAAGTTCGGGTTGAGGATTGGACTTGATTGTTCGTTTTTTATTTGTCGAGTTTAATGGTATGATTGCATACTTGGTTTTTTAGTGATCAATGGTGTGCATGGCAGAGACTGGTTTGTCTCCATTGTGTATAAGGCTTTAGTTGAGATTAGAGTAGGGACATACGGTGGAGACAAACTATGTGCTAGTGAACATTTTAGTATAAAAGGTTGCATAAAGCAGAGATTGATTTGTCTCCGCCGTATGCAAGTTAAAATTCTATATAGAATGGGTCACATGGATGAGATTGTTTATTCTCCACCGTGTCTGTTGAAAAATAATGTGGTGTATTTTGAGTTTTAGTAGAGCACACCGCACAGAATATTTAGTCTCCACCATGTGTCGAGGGCTTTCAATCATGTCTGCTCTTTAAAAACCTTATTTTTTTTGCAACTCTTCACCTTTTATTCATTTCTCTTTTCTCTTTCTCTGTATTTCCAACATAAGCATCTCTATGTCCCTCTCCATTGTGTATTTTTCATCCATTTACTCAAGAATCTCAAGTAAGTTTCCTATTTTAACCTTCTCTTCATTAAAATTTCATTTATATGTCAATTTTTATTTGATTATTGTGGAGTTTGGAGAATTTATTTTGAGTTTTCTTTGTTGTTGTGAATGGTAGAGTTTTTCAAATGATTAGAGATAAAGTTCAGGTTTGGTTGAAATGTGGATTTAGGTGTTTTTACTTCTTGTTCTTAAGGGTTTGCATGTCTTCTCTTCAATCTAGTGTCTAAATATTATGTTTTGAGAATGTATGAACCATTTAAATGTTTGATGGAACTTAAATCATTGCATGCATGCCTAATGTTTGATGAAATGCCTCAAAGGAGTAAAGTTTTTATTTTAGCCAACCAACCCTACGTTTCTTTGTGTTTAAATTTTTAAGAGCAATTTATTTTGATTTTGAGAATGCAACTTTTGCTTAATACATTTATGTTTGATGTATGATTTAGCTGTCCACCAATGTCTATAGGGATGTTGTTCTCTGACTGATTTAGCTGCTTAAAATGACTTGCTTGCCCTATTTCAATGGTTGTACCTTTATGATCTTAAGGTTTAATGGCTTTGAATGTTGGTATTTCACATGACTGACATTGTTTAAATTTATGTTAATTGCCATGTTTTTTTAATAGCCAGAGGTTATGATTATTCAGGGTAGGAATAGGTTGTTAAGGACTGTTAAGTCTAGGGTGCATCAAGCAAATTTTTATTTTTAAGGCATTGTGTTATGTTAGTGCTTAGATTGCTCTTAATTACTTTGTTTGTGTGCTCAAAGCATGTCTAATCTTATGTGATGCATTTGTTGAATGATTTCATTCCTTGTGTCAACCTATTTTGTTCTAATCTTTAAGATGCCTTTCCTTCCTCTATTTTATGATAAACTTTTCTTAGATAATGAGATGTTTTTAAAGTCTAAATACATTTTCTTGTTTTGGGGTAGTGGCACCAAAGAGGTTAAGAAAAAAGGTTGGTTCATCTTCCTCTGCTCCCCAAGAGACTTCCAAGGTCAAGGCCCCATCCTGGGTTCCATCTGAATTCAAAAAGGATTAGGAAAATTTTCACAACCTGAGTACACTGCAACTCTGTGCATTAATATGCATATGTTAGAGGAGTTTAACCTTTGAAATAAGGTGGAGAGATTGATTGATAATACAGGATGGACCGAATTCATCAGTAGAAGAGAGATAGTGCACCACAGCTGACAAGGGATTTCTTGGCCACAATTTGTATCCGAATAGGAAAAAACAGCCATGATGACAAAGGTCTAGTGAGCTTTTGGTTGAATGGCCATGAATATTGGATTAGCTTCAATGAATTTTTTGCCTATTTAGGGTTTGACCCTCATGCTACAAAAGGAATAGAGAACTTGAAAAAGCAAGAAATTTGGAATGGCATTTTGGATAAGCAAGATCTGATGGAATTTGTGACTAGCAACACGAAGGCACATCACCTACGAAGTCATCCATTGAGGATTCTACATCGCTACCTGGATTTGGCAATCTTTACCCATCTTGGAGGACTTGGAAAGGTGACTGCAAACGAAGCTATCATCTTATATGCAATGCATCACTCCATCCCCTTAAATGGAGCAGTGTTTATCACCACAAAAATTAATGAGTTAAAGACATTCCCAATGAGGTAGCGTAAGATCACTATCGGTAGCATAGTCACAATGTTAGCCAGAGCAGTTAATCATTCATCTTTAGGCAGAGTAGGTGATCCTATCTTCATCGATCGCAAGATACTAAAGAATATGTCAGTGCTAGTGGATGATCCCCAATTTTCGAAGCAGGGAAACCTTGTGGTTTTGAACAGGAGAACTTATCCGACAAACATAGTCAAGACAAAGACAGTGCTTCCAAAAGCTGATGTTGGAGCTGTCACCCTATCATTATAGCAGTACAGTGAGATCACAAGCTAATTGGACTCTCTGATGACCGTTCAAGCTCGGCTTATGGATAGCATGGACCAGATTTTGATAGCCTTCATCATCATATAGTCCAGATTTGACCATCATTTCCCCCCTTTACCTCCACAGGAGTGAATTACTTCAGGGATTCTACTAACCTCATTATTTTTGTGTTTATAGTGGTATCTTGCTAAAGGTAGCAAAATCTAGAAGTGTGGGGTAGGGGCATTTTAAGAATTAATTTGTAGAACTTGTTGAGAAGTGTAGGAATTTATGCTTGAACTTTATCACCATAATAGTTTATCTTTGTGTTTTTACTTTTTAGTAGCTAATTAAGTGCAGTTTGAACTTCTTTTTAATTTTAGTAGTAGTGTGTCATGTTTTTATTTCTTATTCTTGTTTTATTTCTTTAATTTTAATCTCTTTAGTATGTTATTATTTTGTGCCTTTAGTTTACTCTATGTTTCAGCTTTTGTTCTTAATTTAGTTTAGTTGTGCTTGTTTTTAGTTGTTGTGTATTGTTGTTATTATGTACTTTACATCTTAGTTAGTTTGACTTCGTAGTTGTTCCTGTTGTGAATGAACTTTAACTTAGAGTTAGAAAAACTTATTTAGTTTAGATTGAATAGCCAGAGAGTAGCTAGTTGTTGAAGTATGTTCTTTATCGATCAGGTTCAAGTAGATCAATATTAGTAGGCCTCCTAATAATTTTGCACTTTAGGCCTGTTTTAGAAATTAGAAAAACTAGTGTATGAAGGTGATTGAGTAGGAATTTTAGAGTGCTAGAACCTTACTCATTACCCTTCTAAGCAATTAAACAACTTGAAAGTGAGGCTAAAAATGACTTAGGCAACATTTTATTGAGCAAAATTTAAAAGACCTTTTAACTTACCTTTGTCATATTTTATCCCTTAAAATCCCTTTTAAGCTTATTTAAGCATGCTAAAATTCATGTAATTTTATGTTTATTTATTATACATGTATGATTATCCCTTAAGCCTAAAAAGCCTTTATCCTACCCTTTTTGGACTGGCCATTCTAAACGTAGGTGAGATAAGTTTTTCTTATAAAGTATGAGTGAGTAAAGGGTTGTGCTTCAATTGTTAGATTCTAAAGTTGGTAATACATTGTCAATATCAAGTGAGATAGAGAAAATTTTCAAATTTTATTTCTTCTTTAAAAGGAATCTTAGTGAGTCCCTACATGTAAAAGTATAGTTTTGATTGTTATAGCTCATAATAAAATGTTATATAAAAAAAATCATAATCAGAGCTAGTAATCATAGTTTGATCTAAGTGTGGGATACCCTAAGTGTTAGAGGAGAAAGATTTGAGCTCTTAAAGCAAATTGAGCTAGAAATCTTCAAAGTAAGATATTTAGAGAGAATTCTTCTTTTCTATGCTTTTTCCTTGAATAATGTTTTACATTCTGGATAGTTATCTGAGTTTGGCAATGATGTTGACTTGAGTAAGGTAGAGTGGAGGTCTTGATTGTGAGAGATAAGTGGCGAGTAAAAGTAGAGAATGGCTATTTTAATTTGTGCTTTCAATCCTTTCTTGTTAGCCATACCTTAGCCACGCTACAACCTATTAAAACCTAAGGATCTTGCCTTATTTAGAGTTGTTTGGAGAGATGATCTTCAGTTTCCAGTGCTAAAGGAGAAGCCTATGGCTTCTCCTAAGTTTCAAGAGCGAAACAGCGTGTGCAATCTTTTGCATATGAATTCTTGTCTTAGTTGTCGGATTGCACTTGAGTTTTGGGTTTTAAAAGTTGTTATAATTGTATTGGCCTAGCACACACACACCGAGAGACTAACTAGTATGGTTTAGTTTGAATTATTTTTGGTTTAGAGTTTTGTTTAGTAACCTCTGCTGTTGTGTTGTTTAAATTTATCTGAATTTGTGATTTCTCTCTCTTTAAATTTGAGTGTGCAAAAATGTGGTCTGTTCGTTGCTCGAGAGCGAGCAAAAAATAAGTATGGGGTATTTGATAACTCCATTTATTTTTAGTGTATTTTTATCTGTGTTTTATCTCATTTTGCGTGTTAAATTCCATTTTTTGTGCCAAATTGATTTATTTTGAGAAATATTAAGTTTTTGTGTGCTTATTGGTAAAATTTTAACTTTTTGCAGAATTTTAACCTTGGACACAACAGAGACTAAATAGTCTCTGTCGTTTACCATGCAGATTTGTCAAAGCGCACCATTTCATTAAAGCACACAGCAGAGACTAATCAGTCTCCATCATGTGCTAGGCAGTTTTCAAAGAGCTTCTGTAATGGCTTGAATGTCAGGCCAACCATGAATAGTATTTTTCGATAATAAATAGTGTATCAGGGCTAAAAAGTACACCCGGAAGTAAAAAATATTTTATTTAATCATCGAAAAATATTGGCTATGGTGAGTCCGGGGCTGAAATTTGAAGTGAAACCGAGGTCAAATAGACCTCTAAAAGTCAAAAATACGAAAAAAGCAGCGAATTAATTTTTATGCTACAAAGGTTGACCGAAATTTGATAAAATTTTTAAAAATAGAAAATGAACTCTAAAAATTTTCAGAATTTACAGATCTTAATAAAATTTTATTTTTGGTGATAAAAAAGTGAATTTTTCGATGATATCGGCGGTTATCGAATTAGATCAATTTGATTGAATCGGACCGATAATGGACTCCGATTGGATTGAAATTTCGTGTACAATCTAATTTTGGTGTGATAAAAATTATGAAATCAAAATATAAGTAATTTGGAGTTGGAAAGTGAGAAAAATTAATTAGGGCTTTTATTTGGTAGTTAATGGGCTTTTGATTAATGAGTTAAGCCCATTAGCTTAATCCAAGATTTGGCCAATGAGAGGAAGTATAAAAGGTAAAAAATCTGTAAATTTCCAAAAATCTTCAGCCTCTCCTTCTTCCTCTTCTTGGCCGAATCCTTTATTGTCTCTTTCTCTCTCAAATTTCTTTCACACTACAAAAAAACTGCTAATTAGTGATGGACAATTCCGTCACTAATTAACAATAATTCGTTGCTAAAGTAAATTCGCGATGCCGCGATGAACAGTCGCTAAAAGGCTAGTCATAAATATATTAGCGACAAAATTCAAAATCAGTCGCTAATTCAGTGACGAAAAATTTCGTCTCTAATTTTTTTTCCGTCGCTAATTTATATTCCTAATTAGTCGCCAAATTATAATAATAATATTTAGCGACTACATTTTCCGTTGCTAATTTCGTCGCTAATTTAAAATTTACTATAAAAGTTAGCAACGAAATATTAGTCGCTAATATAATTGCTAATTATTTCTTCAATTATATCTATTACACATTAGCGATAAAATATCTGTCGCAAACCCGTCGCTAAATTATTTCATAATTGAATTTTTTTTGTTGTATTTAAAATTTTAATCCTGTATAACAATGATCGCTATTTATTTATTTTCATCCTGTACATAACAATAATCTCACACATATTTATTCCAAAACAGAATATATTTCAAAATACACAGTTTGGAAAATATATATTATAATAGTTTGTAATTCACCTTTTCTATTAACTTAGAACAAATTATGAAATGTTGCAAATTACAAAGTTCAATTGGGAAATTTGTCAAGCATCTTTTCATACACATCAAAACAAATAACATGTGCATTGTGTATTCAACTAAAATCTTATCCTAGTTCCCCATCAACTGAATACTTTAGCATATCAAGGGATACAAAAATAATATATTAAAAAAAATTAGGCTGATTTCTTCATGCAAGGTGCAGCAATGCCACTAGTAACCACTCCCATAGTTGTTACAGCAATGCCTATGCCAATTATACCATCTGTGGAAAAAAATAATCATATTATTTTGAATTATCTTATAATTCGTATCTCTGGATATTGTTGACAACACTGCAGTTACATAATATATTTGAGTCATGAAAAACTACCAACATATTTATTTTTGCAAAAACACTCGATTACCATATATAGATAATATAAATGCTAAAAATAGCTACCGCTCAAATTTCAGATGGAACAAAGGCTTAGAGAAGTTACTTACAATTTCACCATGTTGAATTGACCATAACAGAGAACAGATAGTTCATAACTGTCTTACAGCATCACTTATTTACGTACTTTTATGCGCTATTTAGCCTATTTCTCGAAAACTCAACTTCTAAAATTCTTTATATAAAACTCTTCTTCTAGAAATTTTTGTACATGGATATTTTAATGGTCAAGAATGTAGCATATATAATCATTCTGGACAAACAACCTTTTCTAGCGAATGCAATCTCACATTGGAAACAGTAACAAATTTCTTTGAAGAATGGCTTGCCTTTAAATGGAATGTGACTTGTATGTCAAGGAAAAAAGACTGAAGTCATGGATGCATAAGCAGAGCAAAGAGCAAAGAGTAGAACTTACTACAAATGCCATACTAAAAGAAACTGAAAAAAGGTGGTGGTCAACCATAGAATAAAGCCACCAACCTGATTAAACTCAGGCAAGTCTGCTACTTCCAAGGCTAAACAAGCATGAGTTTTGTACACCTGGAAATGAGTAAAATATGAGTAGTGAGTATTAAAAGTTTCATGGTTTAGAGATATATACTAATTCACCTACACTCAAACAAACTTGTAATTAGAAAAACATAAAGTTACTGAAAAGGAAGTATCAACACACCCTAACAGTTAATTGATTTTGTATTCGTTGTATTGTTAGATCTTGGCGAATAGACTTCAATTGATCACATGTGTAAAGGTATTTCTTCTGAGAATTTTGAACTATGAGAAGAGCTTTCTCTAGCACTTCTTCAGGTCTAACTTGTAAAAATAGTAGAGACAACCAGAGAGTCAATCACATTTCATATGCAATCTTCTTTTTTTCCTTTAGTGAATTTGCAAGTGATATAGCACCAGTATGGTACGCTGTTAAGCTTTGTTCCTTATCACTATCACTTGATTCATTACCATTTTCAGCACTATTAAATGCATCAGCAAGACGCTACCTCTTGATTGGCCTTTGGGCAGTCTTATTAAAAGTCTTCGGCTCTGGTAAAGAAAACTTTATGTTACTTGAGGCATCCTCCCTGCTCTCAGAAATTCCAGATAATGGGTGAATAGGGAAAGAAAATTACTAAATGATCAAACCAGATTTAAAGAGTGATATGGCAACAAATCCATGGTCAAACTAAAAGCATGGTCATTGTTATCAATGGTTTACAGTAAAGAAACTTCCAGGTTCAAGATTTGATCCAGGTTCAATTGATGGAGAGCACTAAATTGAATAATAAATTTTAAAAATTAGAAACAAACTCGAAAATTAAAAGAAACTGAAACAAGACATTTATATCCAAATTAATATAGTAAAAGAAAGGAAAAAAAACATATTATTGCATTATATTAAATTACTAGACATTTACTTTTATATACATTAACTGTGATGTGAATTTGGCATCCTAATTTTAGGAGATTATCTATATATGTGAGATTATGAACCCGGATGAAAATGAATTAATATGTAAAATAAGTAATTTTTCAAAATTTTAATGTAATTATTTTTGAAGGAAGTATATGGATTGATACGAAGAAAAAAATATTTCTTACCAAAAATCAATTAATTCAAATTTTGGCTTTGCCAAAATTCACTACTGTAAGAGGACATTAGGAATAAGAGAGATGATTAATTCATCAAGTATTCACTAACACCTTGACATTCACAAAGGGGCAGAATTGGAGGATTTTTATCTTACAAAATAAAGTAACATTATTGTTACTTAATGACAAGTTCAAGGAAATGGACAATATTTTCAAAGATCCAAACCATACAAATTCCAATGTCAACCCTAATGGCTTTCTTCACTTTTGATCTTTGTTCCTATGATACGGCAATAAACTAAATTTTATAATTGATAAATGTTATAGATAATTATTAGAGTTCATAGTTAGTCATTTGGGGCTTAAAATAACTTAATAAAAGTATTATAGTCTCATCTATTAAATGCTAGCATATGCATATTTCTCCATGGGTATTCTATTGACAATTTTATACAATCAAAGTGTCCTTATCAAAATTCTATTGGTATTTTTTTGGCAAGTATTCAAATTCTCAAATGTTGATTTAAGACAAATTAAAGATGGAAAAAAAATAAAAGAACTACACTTAACAACAATCAGCAGAATGTAAAAGTAAAAGAACATCAAACTTAAATCAATCATATTCATTTGAGCATAAAAAGTGACAAAACATCAGCATAAAATAATAGTCACTCCTCAAGATTTAAATTAATTGATGTCTTCTTTAGGAATAGCTGACTATTTAATTGGAAAATAGTACACATGCATTTATTTGAGCTTAGATAGTTTAACATGTATTGAAATAGATCATTTTATGGGGAGGATCAGACCATAAACCATCACTACATGCTGGCTATTTGGTTGGTTTAGCAAGGATGAACTTGGAAAATCAAATTCAAGTAGAAAAGCAGAGTAGAACCATATCATTTAGACAAGTAAATGATAATCGAGAAAGCAAAAGATACATTCAATTGCATGGTCTTATATGCACAGTTCTTTTGTATCCTAATTTTCATTTTTATTTTTAATCTTATATAATAGGAATTCTAAAAATAATGTAAACATATTGTGATAAATATTGTTTCTAATAACAAGAAAAATGTTCGAATTTCTTACATTATATGGTTGACATCAAGTTGGCATTCAAGACATGCAATATGTTGTAGCTACAAAATTCACAAGAATTAATTGTTATTTCAAGTTGGCATACATCTTATATATATTCATCAGTACTAATGATAACAGGACATGACTACTTCATTATAAAAATTAATTAAAAACTTGTTAAACACATATACAAATACAGGTGCAATTACTAAGTATTTGAAATCCAAAAATAAAGAGAGGAAGGAAGGACTAACCATAAATCTGAAGAAAGGGAAGAATCCCTAGCCAACGATATGTCGGTTCTGCTTTCAATGATCGATCGATCTATACGGAGAAAGTAAGAGAAATTGAGCTCTACTGTTAGTTAAACAGAAAATTAGTCAGAGTAGGCAACAAAAAGCTGACATATAGAGGTTAAACTTTTTAATCCAAATACTGAGATCCTAATTAGGTCATAGTACTAAAAGAAGAAATATTTTAATAGAAAGTCCATTCCATGGAACAGTCTGCAAACAAAAAATGCATAGCATTAATCACTAGATTCATAGAATAGAAAAACTATATCAGCATTTACACTATCTTTTAATCTAACAATTTAACTAAATACACAAGTACTGTGTGATAAAGCTATCCCAAATTCCATAAACAAGAGAGAGGCGCGTTAAATACAATAAGAGTTCAATAATTGAAATTAAAATATGCCATTGAATTCTTTCGGTAAATACCTTCTCCATAAGGGTTTTTCCTAGTGGTAATGTGAAAAACCTTGGTCGACATTCTCACAGGTCCCTTGACACTCAATCTCTTGTCCTTGACACCTCGAACCAAGTCAGTACAGACTATAAAACAAGCATATGTAATTATTAATCAGTAAACATGAAAAGGCAAATATTAATCAAGAAAATTTGAGCCTGCGAATGGAGTTTCAGTGAACAAGAATCTAACCAAAAGCTATCAAAATCAGAAACTAAGACAATAGCAATTTTAACTTTCTTAAAACCATAATTACTTCAAATAAAAATTCTGTCTTCTTACAATTTCTCCACCCCTGAAATCTCAAATCTAAACGTACAAACAATCCCAATTTCAAAAATTAAAAACCAAGACAAAAGATCAGACCTCTTGCATAAGAAATCATCAGATCAACACAAGTAACCCAATCAATCACAGAACAAACATAAATGAAACAAATGGTAAAAATCTTACAGTGATAGGAGACCCAGTATTGAGGACATGCCTTCCTTTGACCAAACCGTCAGTACCATCCATAGCAATGGTCCTAACCATATTCCCACCTAAGTGTTGAACCACCTCAAGCACCAAACGGACCGAGTGGTCAAGAGTCATCAAAATTGGAGGCAAACCCTCATCAAATCTCACATCAACGACGGCACAAATGACTTGACAAACCCGATCGATCGCACCTTGTCCTGATGCAGAAATAGTTCCTGTGCAAAAGCCTTGCCTACCAAAACCTACACGGATCAAAATAACCCGTGCTAAGCTATAAAGCTTAGTGGGGATTCTAAACATGAAAGACAACCACTCACAGTGGTCGTCAAAATATAGAATAAACAAACAATTTAAAATAATAATAATAAGTTACATAACAAGATAACCTTTCACAATAAATTCAGCATACTTGAATTCATACAATTCATAATGAGATATGTATATGATGTAAACAGATATCATTTCATGCTTAAACAATCATTGTTAATCATAATAAATCAAATATCAAATGCATAGTTCATACTGTGCTTATTAGTGAAACATATTTGCTTTACTTTAGCCTGCTTAAGTTCTAAGAGTGGATAACGGGATCGGTGGATACCCGAGGGTATCAAACTGTGGATATCCGAAGATATCAAAACTATGGACCCATCCAGGGTCAAATATACGGTGGACCGGTCAAGGACCCAGAAGGGCCAAGTAACAACCCAAATGAGTTGTGTAAGATCCAGCAGGATCAACTATACTGTGGACCTAAAAAGGTCGACTGTGGCAGCTGCAATTCCCTATAGGCGCCTATCTATCCACAACTGAAACTCTATCGCAGGCATAATTATATTCTTGTTAAATTCACATATCAAGACTATGTTCATAGTGTACTATTCGTATATGTATAATATCTTGTAATACTATAAGTTCTTTGGTGCATAAACAAATATATGCACATTTCATATGCTAGGTTATATCAAGCCATGAGACTATAAATTTGCATCATAACATATAAGCATGACGTATAATCATCATCTCATACAATTAAGCATGTTCTCTTTAAGCATTATACATATTCTTAGTCATGCCAAAATATCTTCTATTTCATGAGCAATTACATATTCATACATTCATATATAACATGTAGGCATGACATTTAATCATCACTTCATAATCATCGTTGTACGTACCTGTAGATTCATTCGCATACAATTGATGCATTCTTATATGCATATTTATCTATACATATAACCACCTTCATCATCAAGTATGAATCAAGTACTATACAAATTATCGATAAGTCTTCATGTAATAAATACATTTAACTTGCAACATGTAAGGTAGATATACATACATCTTTACAACTTGATTGAAACCTTTATTTATATATATTTTTGTATCAAAAACTTGTTAAATTCTCGATAAAAACAGTTTAGTTAATCATTACTATTCATTTGAAACCTTTCTGTAAATTTTGAGTAAAACAGCAAGGGTCACGGTTACTATGAATATTTGACAGCCGTGACATATAAGGACAAATAGGTCACGGTTACTATGAAATTGTTGGTAACCGTGAGGTATGCTCAAGGGGGTCACGGTTACTATGAAATTGTTGGTAACCGTGAGATAGGTCACATTTCGGTTCTTACTAAAAATTGCACTAGGTAACGGTTACTATGAAAATCCTAGTAACCGTGTCATATATGTACAAAAGGGGCTCACGGTTACTATGAATTCCTTAGTAACCGTGAGATATGTTACTTTTCTATTCTGGACTAAAAACTGGACTAGGTCACGGTTACTAAGGAAATCCTGGTAACCGTGACATATATTTTGTCCAGAGGCCGATTTACAGATTCAACTTGTATTGCAATTTTGACCTTTAAATCATCATTTTTAGAGAATACTTTCTTCTACAAACTTGTAGTCCTATGTGTCTAGTTTCTAGGAAATTAAAAATCTCTTCAAAATCATTTATATAACTCGAGATATGAAGAAAATACTAAGGACTGTTCATGCTCACAAATTCTGCATTTTTGTCCGAAATTCAAACTGGATTTAGACCAATTTAAAGACAGAATTCGTATATGGTTTCTTCTTATAAAATCTTTGTCTATAGGTCTAGTTTAATTCCCATTTTGAATCACCTCAATATCTATTTTCAAACTCCAGATATTATCAAAACAATACTCATAGGTCAAAAGAACTCAAACCCAGAATTTTATCAAATTCACATGCATGTCTCATCTTATGTTCTCTTTGTTTATTTCTCAAGTTTTCAAGCAAAACACATCATGTTCCAAAAGATCCATTCACAAGCAATATGAGAAACCCTAAATTCCCATACCTTAGCCAAAATCACAAAATCTTTCAATCCTTAGCAATGTCTTTCCCTTTGTTCTTCCTTCTTTCTTCTTCTCCTTAGTTGAAAGTCTTAAACTCTTAATGAACTCACAAGATTTCTCATTAATTCTCTTGAGATGATTTAGAAGGAGTGAAGGAAGGATGAAGGAGATGAATTTTCTGGGTTTTCCTCTCTAATGGCCGACCACCACACACACACTCTCACAATTCTTTAATTTCTCTTTCCTTCCACTAACACACACACCTATATATAGTGCTTTGGCAAATCTCTCTTTAGGTCCTTTAAGATTTTGCATGTTACCAAGACTTCCCACCAAATCTTGCATGTCACAAATCATACCCCATCATTTAAGTCATTCTTAATTCAACCTCACCAATTTAACCTTTTCTTACATTGACCTCTCAATTAATCATTTATTCACATTTACCCCTTAAAGATATTGTAATTGCAAAATTACCCCAAAACAATACTTTTTACTTCAATTGGATCCTCAACTAATATTAAACTTTACTCATAAATTTTATTTTCATGCAATTAGCAATAATAATTTACCCCATTGACCCTTACTCATATGAAATTATCATTTACAAATATGCAAATTAACTAGGGTCATGTTAGGGGCCTTACAATTCTCTCCCCCTTAAAGAATTTCGTCCTCGAAATTCATACCTGTTTCAAACAATCGAGGATATTGCTTTCTCATAGCTGCCTCTGGCTCCCAAGTTACTTCTTGTACACCGTGATGTTGCCAGAGTACTTTAACAAGGGGGATCTGTTTGTTCCTTAATTGCCTAATCTCCTTAGCCAGGATTTCCTTTGGTTCCTCATCATAAGTGAAATCCGGCTGTAACTGAATATCTTGAACTTGCAACTTGTGAGATTCATCCGTGCGATATCTACGAAGCATAGATACATGAAACACATCATGAAGCTTGGCCAATTCCATAGGAAGAGCCAATCTGTAAGCCACTGGTCCAACTCTTTGAAGAATTTCATACGGACCAATGAATCTCGGGCTGAGTTTTCCTTTCTTCCCAAATCTAAGCACCTTTCTCCAAGGAGACACCTTCAAAAACACTTTTTCACCCACCTGGTACTCGATATCCCTTCTTTTAAGGTCAGCATATGATTTTTGCCTGTCACTCGCTTCTTTCAGCCTCTGCTTGATAACTTGAACTTTTTCTTCTGTATCTCTAACAAGGTCAGGACCAATTAACTTACATTCGGTCAACTCAGTCCAACAGACTGGAGTTCTACATTTTCTGCCATACAAAGCCTCATATGGTGCCATTTGAATACTCTTCTGATAGCTGTTATTATAAGCAATTTCCATTAAGGCTACATATTTATCCCAACTTCCAGAAAACTCCAAAGCACATCCCCTCATCATATCTTCGAGTATCTGAATAACCCTTTCGGATTGCCCATCCGTTTGAGGATGAAAAGCTGTACTGTACTTGAGCTGTGTTCCCAAAGCTTGCTGTAAACTCTTCCAAAATCTCGATGTAAACCTTGGATCTCGATCCGAAATTATAGACACTGGTATACCATGTAACCGTACAATTTCATTCACATACAATTCTGCAAGCCTATCCATAGAATAATCTGTTCGAACTGGTAAAAAGTGAGCTACTTTTGTTAACTTATCCACTATTACCCAAACAGCATCATATTTTCTTTGAGTAAGAGGCAAACTAGTAACAAAATCCATGGTAATGTCTTCCCACTTTCACTGTGGAATTGGGATGGGATTTAAGTGACCTGAAGGAAACTGATGTTCTGCTTTCACTTGCTGACATGTTAGGCATTTAGAAACATAATCAATAATATCTTTCTTCATGCCAGGCCACCAGTAAAACTGTTTCAACTCTTGATACATCTTATTCCCACCTGGATGCATAGTGAATACAGTATTATGTGCTTCATGCAACAATGTTCTTTTCACTTCTTTATCATCAGGGATACACAACCTGTTATGGTAGTATACACCACCATCTTCTTTCATTGAAAAATCAGATTGATTACCTTCACTAATTGCTTTAACAATCTGTTTCAACTTTGCATCATCCTTCTGAGCATCAATCATTGTCTGCCTAACCAAGGGCCTAACTTTAAGCTGTGCTAGTAAAACACCATCAGAAGCAAATTTCCATCTGCACTGTTTTAACATCAATACAGCCATTGACTTACGACTCAAGGCATCAGCAACCACATTTGCTTTTCCTGGGTGGTAATCAACTATACAATCATAATCTCTGAATAATTCCAACCATCTCCTCTCCCTCAAATTAAGTTCTTTTTGAGTAAGCAAATACTTGAGACTTTTATGATCAGTATAAATCCTGCACTTCTCCCCATACAGGTAATGCCACCAAATTTTTAAAGCAAATACCACAGCTGCCAGTTCTAGATCATGAGTCGGGTAGTTCTGTTCATGTGATTTCAACTGTCTAGATGCATAAGCTACAACTCTACCATCTTGCATCAATACACATCCCAAACCAACCTTAGATGCATCACTGTACATTGCATACTCTTTCCCTGCCACAGGTTGAGTCAACACTGGAGCCTCAGTCAACATCTTCTTCAACCTTTCAAAGCTTGCTTGACAATGATCAGACCATTCAAACTTAATATTCTTTCTCAACAGCTTAGTGAGGGGTGAAGCAATGACAGAAAAACCCTTCACAAAACGACGATAGTAACCTGCCAACCCAAGAAAACTTCTAATTTCATGTACATTCCTGGGTGGTCTCCAATTAACAATAGCTTCAATTTTATTTGGATCGACCCTAACACCTTCAGCGGATACAACATGACCTAGGAAAGAAACTTCCTTAAGCCAAAAATCACATTTACTCAGTTTGGCATACAACTCATTTTCTTTCAAAGTTTGCAATACAATTCTCAGATGTTCAGCATGTTCAGCTTCATTTCTTGAGTAAATTAATATGTCATCAATAAACACAACAACAAATCGATCCAAATAGGGTTTGAATACCCTATTCATAAGATCCATAAATGCAGCAGGTGCATTAGTCAACCCAAATGGCATAACTAAAAATTCATAATGCCCATAACGAGTTCTGAAAGCAGTCTTAGGAACATCCCCATCTTTAACTCTGAGCTGATAATATCCTGATCGCAAATCTATCTTTGAGAACACACCAGCACCACTTAACTGATCAAATAAATCCTCTATTTGTGGCAAAGGATATTTGTTCTTCACTATCACTTTGTTCAACTGTCTATAGTCGATACACATTCTCATAGACCCATCCTTCTTTTTAACGAATAAAACTGGAGCACCCCAAGGTGATACACTAGGTCTGATAAAGCCTTTGTCTAACAATTCCTGTAATTGAACCTTCAGCTCTTTTAATTCAGATGGAGCCATTCTGTATGGTGCCCTGGAGATTGGGGCCGTACCAGGTATCAGATCAATAGACAACTCAACATCTCTTTCTGGAGGAAGTCCAGGTAATTCCTCAGGAAAAACTTCTGGAAATTCTTTCACAATCGGTATTTTGTCAAGCTCCACCATATCCCTTTTTGAATCAAGGACTAAAGCTAAAAATGCTTCACATCCTTTTCTAAGACAACGCCTAGCTTCCATTGCTGATATAACATCAATTGATAGCTTAGGACAATTGCCTTCTACTACCACTTCCTTTCCTTCATCGTTCCTGAGGGTTACTATTTTCATTTCACAATTCACCACAGCATGATGCTTGGATAACCAATCCATTCCCAGAATTACATCAAACTCATGAAAAGGCAATACAATCAAATCTGCTGGAAACTCTTTCCCTTTAACTATTATAGGACACTCTTTGCACACCTTATTAACAATTATACTATGTCCCAAAGGACTAGTAACACATACATCAAAATCTAACTGTTGTGTTTTAAACCTATCTCTACCCGAAACTCCAATACAAACATATGAGTGAGTAGAGCCAGGATCAATGAGTGCATGTATATTACAATTATAAAGAGAAAAAGTACCAGCTATAACTTCTGGAGCATCCTGTTCCTCTCTGGCCTTCATGGCATAAGCCCGCCTAGCAACCATTTGAGTAGAAGGTCTATCAACTGTCTCTGACATATTCTGGGACTGGGATCCATGATGAGCTGATCCAAACCTTCCCCTACCTCTACCTCTTCCAGATGGGGGTGCATTAGAAGCTCCCCTGCTATTTTGTTGCTTAAAACCTTGATCTGATTTCAAAGGACAATTTGCCATGAAATGATCGGCACTGCCACATCTAAAGCATTCTCCAGCCAGTTTCCTGCAATTACCCCAATGGTGCCTGGAACAATGAGAACATTCAGGTGCTTGACCACCACTCTGTCTTCCTGAAACTTCCCTCTCATTTTTAGGCTTGGTAAAGGATTCTTGCTTCTTTCCTTTATTAGGAGAATTGAAAACAGACTCCGCAGGCTGGCCTCCTTGAGTCCCTCTAAATCTTTTTCCAGCAGATGATCCTCCCCTGGGACCACTTCTTTTATGCTCTCTCTCTCTTTTAGCTATCTCATACTTTTCAATTTTCATGGCAGTTGTGACCAGTTGATTAAAATCTACCACATTTAGAGATGTAAAACCAAACAATTTTTCTTTAATTCTATCATTCAGCCCATCTTCAAAGTGCCTGCATTTGAACACTCCGGTCAACATCTCCTTGGGAACATATTTGCATAATCGGCTAAATTCTTTTTCATATTCAGCCACAGATAAAACTTTTTGTCTCAAACTCAGAAACTGCTTTAATTTCTCCTCCTTATAAGCCTCAGTAACATATTTCTTTCTGAACTCTTCCTCAAAGAATTCCCAGGTAAGTGGGTCAGGTAACTGTGACTGTCTCAAAATCAACTTCCACCAATCATATGCCATGCCTTGAAGTAAGGACACAACACAAGATACCTTGTGATTTGCAGGACAGTTTATTTCATCAAATATCCTCTCCAGCCTTTCTAACCAGAACTCAGCTTCTTCAGATTGTTCTAAATTAGTGCCCATAAATTCTTGTGCTCCATGCTTTCTAATTTCGGATATTGGAGCCTTGGGCATAGTCATTCTCTGCAGAATCTGGGCCATATCTTGAGAAATTTTTAACAATGCTTCACCAGGAACTGAAGTAGGAATTTCATTTCGATGCGAAGAGGAAGTCATTGGATTAGGAGGATTTGATCTAACCGGCAAATTACTTTCAGCCAATTCTTCTATAGTATCCCTAGAAGAATTCTCCATCTTTAATCTATATAAAAAAAATAGGAACTTCTGCATTAGGCCAACACAACACTATCTCATATTAAAGTTTCTATACTTGCATTGCCCAGAAAAGGCTAAACCTATGCTCTGATACCAAATTGTAACACCTTATATCCCATGTTTACTCTATATCCAATGCAAACTATGCCATTTTAATTCATCAGGTCATATGACTATATCATCATACTGTAGCTATTGTACTTTCATGCTTAGCATTCATCATATCAATACATTTATATAAAGTAATGCTAATTTCATCATGCATGCATATACTAGTATTTTCACTATGAGCTTATTACAGTCTTTACTTCCATATCATTTACATATACATATATTACAACCCTTATACATATTAAACATGTAAGGAACTAAACAAGATTTATCAAAAGTTTCCTACATCCACTTCTATAGACTGGTGTTGGCCTGTCCTGATGCAGAAATAGTTCCTGTGCAAAAGCCTTGCCTACCAAAACCTACACGGATCAAAATAACCCGTGCTAAGCTATAAAGCTTAGTGGGGATTCTAAACATGAAAGACAACCACTCACAGTGGTCGTCAAAATATAGAATAAACAAACAATTTAAAATAATAATAATAAGTTACATAACAAGATAACCTTTCACAATAAATTCAGTATACTTGAATTCATACAATTCATAATGAGATATGTATATGATGTAAACAGATATCATTTCATGCTTAAACAATCATTGTTAATCATAATAAATCAAATATCAAATGCATAGTTCATACTGTGCTTATTAGTGAAACATATTTGCTTTACTTTAGCCTGCTTAAGTTCTAAGAGTGGATAACGGGATCGGTGGATACTCGAGGGTATCAAACTGTGGATATCCGAAGATATCAAAACTATGGACCCATCCAGGGTCAAATATACGGTGGACCGGTCAAGGACCCAGAAGGGCCAAGTAACAACCCAAATGAGTTGTGTAAGATCCAGCAGGATTAACTATACTGTGGACCTAAAAAGGTCGACTGTGGCAGCTGCAATTCCCTATAGGCGCCTATCTATCCACAACTGAAACTCTATCGCAGGCATAATTATATTCTTGTTAAATTCACATATCAAGACTATGTTCATAGTGTACTATTCGTATATGTATAATATCTTGTAATACTATAAGTTCTTTGGTGCATAAACAAATATATGCACATTTCATATGCTAGGTTATATCAAGCCATGAGACTATAAATTTGCATCATAACATATAAGCATGACGTATAATCATCATCTCATACAATTAAGCATGTTCTCTTTAAGCATTATACATATTCTTAGTCATGCCAAAATATCTTCTATTTCATGAGCAATTACATATTCATACATTCATATATAACATGTAGGCATGACATTTAATCATCACTTCATAATCATCGTTGTACGTACCTGTAGATTCATTCGCATACAATTGATGCATTCTTATATGCATATTTATCTATACATATAACCACCTTCATCATCAAGTATGAATCAAGTACTATACAAATTATCGATAAGTCTTCATGTAATAAATACATTTAACTTGCAACATGTAAGGTAGATATACATACATCTTTACAACTTGATTGAAACCTTTATTTATATATATTTTTGTATCAAAAACTTGTTAAATTCTCGATAAAAACAATTTAGTTAATCATTACTATTCATTTGAAACCTTTCTGTAAATTTTGAGTAAAACAGCAAGGGTCACGGTTACTATGAATATTTGACAGCCGTGACATATAAGGACAAATAGGTCACGGTTACTATGAAATTGTTGGTAACCGTGAGGTATGCTCAAGGGGGTCACGGTTACTATGAAATTGTTGGTAACCGTGAGATAGGTCACATTTCGGTTCTGTACTAAAAACTGCACTAGGTAACGGTTACTATGAAAATCCTAGTAACCGTGTCATATATGTACAAAAGGGGCTCACGGTTACTATGAATTCCTTAGTAACCGTGAGATATGTTACTTTTCTATTCTGGACTAAAAACTGGACTAGGTCACGGTTACTAAGGAAATCCTGGTAACCGTGACATATATTTTGTCCAGAGGCCGATTTACAGATTCAACTTGTATTGCAATTTTGACCTTTAAATCATCATTTTTAGAGAATACTTTCTTCTACAAACTTGTATTCCTATGTGTCTAGTTTCTAGGAAATTAAAAATCTCTTCAAAATCATTTATATAACTCGAGATATGAAGAAAATACTAAGGACTGTTCATGCTCACAAATTCTGCATTTTTGTCCGAAATTCAAACTGGATTTAGACCAATTTAAAGACAGAATTCGTATATGGTTTCTTCTTATAAAATCTTTGTCTATAGGTCTAGTTTAATTCCCATTTTGAATCACCTCAATATCTATTTTCAAACTCCAGATATTATCAAAACAATACTCATAGGTCAAAAGAACTCAAACCCAGAATTTTATCAAATTCACATGCATGTCTCATCTTATGTTCTCTTTGTTTATTTCTCAAGTTTTCAAGCAAAACACATCATGTTCCAAAAGATCCATTCACAAGCAATATGAGAAACCCTAAATTCCCATACCTTAGCCAAAATCACAAAATCTTTCAATCCTTAGCAATGTCTTTCCCTTTGTTCTTCCTTCTTTCTTCTTCTCCTTAGTTGAAAGTCTTAAACTCTTAATGAACTCACAAGATTTCTCATTAATTCTCTTGAGATGATTTAGAAGGAGTGAAGGAAGGATGAAGGAGATGAATTTTCTGGGTTTTCCTCTCTAATGGCCGACCACCACACACACACTCTCACAATTCTTTAATTTCTCTTTCCTTCCACTAACACACACACCTATATATAGTGCTTTGGCAAATCTCTCTTTAGGTCCTTTAAGATTTTGCATGTTACCAAGACTTCCCACCAAATCTTGCATGTCACAAATCATACCCCATCATTTAAGTCATTCTTAATTCAACCTCACCAATTTAACCTTTTCTTACATTGACCTCTCAATTAATCATTTATTCACATTTACCCCTTAAAGATATTGTAATTGCAAAATTACCCCAAAACAATACTTTTTACTTCAATTGGATCCTCAACTAATATTAAACTTTACTCATAAATTTTATTTTCATGCAATTAGCAATAATAATTTACCCCATTGACCCTTACTCATATGAAATTATCATTTACAAATATGCAAATTAACTAGGGTCATGTTAGGGGCCTTACAATCCATAGCAATGGTCCTAACCATATTCCCACCTAAGTGTTAAACCACCTCAAGCACTAAACGGACCGAGTGGTCAAGAGTCATCAAAATTGGAGGCAAACCCTCATCAAATCTCACATCAACGACGGCACAAATGACTTGACAAACCCGATCGATCGCACCTTTTCCTGTAAATTCATCGGTGATATTTCTACCCTTCTTTCCTTTAGAGACTGGAGAAGATTGGGGAGGAGCGGTTGCGGCGGCGAAAGAAGCTTACTTCGAAGTGCGGTGAAGGAGGTAACCATAAGGAGAGCCGCGACGTGTGGAGGATAGAGATGGAGAAGAAAGCCTTGGATTGGGATTAGAGAGAGGGGATTTAGATGCAGATCGGCGGGAGGATGATCAAAGAAGAGAGGATAAGAATCTGCGTGAAGCCATTGGTTGGGGCTTCAAAGAGAATGTCAAAATGATGTTAGGGTTTGAGACGACTGAGCTCTCTCAGTCTACGTAAATACCTGAGACTTTGTGGACACTGTATTTACACAACGATGTCATTTTTTCAACATGCTGAGACTTTTTCTTTTTTTCTTATATATATATATATATATATATATATATATAAATATTGCACTAGTGATGATCACAGGATGGGGCAGAACGGGAAACAGCTCCGCATCTATTGCTCCAGTTAAGGATAGGGATTCTCCATTTCTATCTCTGGTAGGATTAGGGGGGAATTTTCCCCTATTCTGGTCCCGATAGGAATTTTTAGTCCCGACGAAATCTCCGTTTCCGATCAAAAATATTTTTTTAAAAAAATTAGTTATAATTAAAATATCATATTTAATAATTAATTATAATTGAAATACAATATTTAATAATTAAAAAATTTAAATTTAATTTCAAATTAAATTAATATAGATTTTAATAATTGATAAAGTTAAAATTAAATATAATTTAAAATTAAATTATATAAATATAATTATTAAATTTCGGGAGAGATACCATAATCAACACCCCTGTCCTCGATTTCTAAATCGGAGATGGGGAGAGCGGTGCCCCCTCCTTTTCCTCACGTTCTTGCTCCACTCTCTCTTTATTTAGGTCCCTTTTTTATTCTTTTCTTTTCTTTTTTTAAATGTTACTTTCTTTTATAAAATTTTGTGGCCACACAAATTCTCTTGGTCCCGAAATTTTCATCCCTTTTCATCTTTTTTTATATCCAATAAATATCTTACTCCAAGCTTCTAGATTCTAAACGTCTTCTTAAATTATTATTATTATTATAATTATTATTATCCAATAAAAAACTTAAATCTTATTATTATTATTTTAATAATTATTATACATTTATTTGTTTTAAATCATTTATCATTAGTTCTTAAATTTTTGCTTTAAATTCAAATTATCACTTTAAAATTTTTAAATTATGCAAATAAATCAATTCTTGAACTAGTATCAAAATACTGTATACCTGTATTAAAAGTGCTATCGTACGATTTCAAATTTTTGGGACATTATAATTAAGTTCGAATAAAAATAATTTAATTATAGAACTAGACATTTCAATTATAAAAAAAATGAAGTTAATTCAATTAATTAATTCTTATTCAATTAAATAATAAATTAAGCTTAAAATCATATACGCATTAAATTGAAACGGTAGAGAGAGGTGAGGGGAGAGAAAATATTATTTTTATATGTAGGATAAATTTTTGAAATTACTAAAATGTCCCTACCAAATTTCATCATTTTATCATTGTATTCAAGGATAAATTTGTAAATATATATAACTAAAATTTTTTAATAATTTAAAATTTGCTTAAAATTTTAACAAAATAAAAATAAATTAGAAATTTTTCATAATCATTTTAAATGAAATAATAAACTTTATATTATTATTATATAAATATTTATATTTATTATTTTTCATAATATGACTATATAATAATTATAACAATAAAGTTATTATTATTATTATTATTAAAATGTAATTTTTTTAAATAAATAAGTTTATATTTGGGGATAATTGATAAAGAAATCAATAGAATTTCTAATAATTTAATATTTGATATAAATTTTATAAAATAAAAATTAATTACATATTTTTTTTATTATTATTTTAAATGAATTAATAAATTTATATTACTATTTTATAAATATTTATTTTTATTAATCTTGAACACGCAAATATATAATAACCATAACAATTAGTTTATTATTATTATTATTATTAAAAATGTAAATTTACTAAATAAATAACTTTAGATTTTGGTATAATTGATAAAAAATTATTATAAACTTATAAAATAATTTATAATTTTCTGTTACAAAATAAAATATTTATTTCATATGGTCTATATTAAAATTACTTGAAACTAAACATAAATCATGTGAGTGAAATTAAAAAAATTATTTTTAATTTATTTGCGATGGATTAGCGACTAAATACTTCCTTCGCTAATTGTATTACTGTAACAAATTACTATTAGCGACAGAGAAATTTTCGTCGCTAAATCGTCGCAAAAAAATGCTATATTTTCCCTCCAAAATTAGCGACTAAAATATTCATCGCTAAATTTTCTGGAACTAATTTCATGGATATAAAATTATAAAATTTCGCGACGAAAATATTTGTTGCTAATTCCATTGCAAAACATGGCGCGTATACTTTCCGCCAATAATTAGCGACTGTTTATTCATTCCATCGCTATTTCGTAGCAAAAAATAGAAAATATCCTCCCCACGATGGAATTGTAAAACAGTCGCTGACGAAAATAACGTCGTCACTAATTTTAGTCGCTAATTGGTAGTTTTTTCGTAGTGTCATTCTACTTAAAATTCACACCAAATTCAAGCTTAAAAAAGCTAATTCTATCCCTCTAGATAATTATTCAGCCCTCTCCATCCTTTGATTTGAGCAAAAGAGGCAAGAGAAATCAAGTGAGAAAGGCTTAGGGGTCAAATTAAGGTATATAAAATTCAAGATTTTAATTTTGTTTAAGGGTGCCTATACGGGTTTTTAAGTGCCTAGAGTCCATTTTTGAGGTCAAATTGAGCTAAAAGCATTGATATCTTAGTGTTTCTTTGGATAGGAATTTTGGCTTCTTATGGAATTTCATGGTGATGGATGATTCTTTAAGGTTTAAGGCATGAAAAAGGAAGCCTAAGGAAGTTAAAGCAAGTGAGAAAGGTAAGTGGCTATGAAATCTAACTATTTCCCTTGATTTAGCAAAATTTTCCTTTAGGTATCTTAGAAAATTATGTAAAAAAGATGTGTAAAATTGAAATTGGCTTTATAGTAATGCAATTGGACCTTGAACAAGCCTAATTATAAGCTTAAATTGATTGGAATGATTTTTTAAGATGGTATTCTCTTAGTGGCCGAATTGATGCTTAAGGGAAAACAAAGTGTATTTTGGTTATTTTTAATAATTTATGCTTTAAATTAATAATAAACATAAATTAACATGTTCATAAATTTTTAGAAAATTTAAAAAAATTATTTGAATATTTTTTAGACAAATAATTGATTGTGTACAATGTAAATTTGATGAATTATGGTGAAATAATTCATTAAACAAGTAAAATATATACCCATGAATTTCTGCAGAATTTATGGAATTTATTTAAATATTTTAGAGGAAATATTTGAATATGTAAAAAATAAATTTGTTGAATTATTGAGTTATAATTCATAATTTAAGTGAAAATTATTTAATTCTATTGATATAATTCATAATCTATCCGAAAATGATGAAAAAATTGACCGGCTAGTGTATTAATGTAAAAAGGATAGTAAAAAGTTTAATGTGTAAAGTGACTATAATGAATTATTGAAAAATAATTCATAATCTGATAAGAAATGGTGAATTATTGTAATATAATTCACAAATCATATAAAAGTATTGAAAACTCTGAACGACCATATTACTGGACAGAAAAAGTAAGAAATTGTTAAAAGTCCAAAATGTGAATTAAAGCGTAAAATGAAAATACTGAATTATTAAGGAATAATTCATAAATTGATGAGAAAGTGGTGAATTATGATGACATAATTCACAAACTACATGTAAAGCATTGAAAAAGTGATTGTCAAAAAAATAGAAAAGACAAAACTATTGAACAGTCAAAGTACAAAAAGAAAATTGACTGATAAAAGGTATTGTTCTGAAAAAGTAATTAAAATTGTTTAAAAATCTAAAAAATATTTGAAAGTAATTGTAATTGTTGAAAACTGGAAAATTATTTTGGAAGTAAGTGATTTTCACCCTTAATAATAGTCAGGCAGTGAAAGTCTTGCTCAAGATATAATTGGCTAGCCATAGAGACATCCTATACCGCCGCGACTTACTTTGCTATGGTAGAATCTCTGATTTCCATAGTATCTACCTGTTCTGATATTTGATCTATGAGACTTGATCCTTTGGAATCATTTCTCAATCTCTCTAGAAGTCCTGTGGGGTCCACGTCTCATATATCTTATCTGATGAATTTCTGTCGAGATTATATTAGGGGTATTATAATGAAAATAAGTTAAAAATGCAAAAAAAAAAAAGCTAAAAGTGAAGTTAAAAGTGAAAAAGGATCTAATTAAAAGAAATAAACAATTTTGCGTCAAAATTGTAATTTTTGCAAAAGTTGTACTTAATGAGCAAAAATGATAAGAAAATAATTCACAAGAGTAAAATGGTAAATTAATGATCGAATAGTCTAAACATAGATTTTTGTATAATACAAGGATTAAAATGTAATTTTGCATAAAAGGATTAAAATAAGGACCAATTAGTAAATTATATGCAAATTAATAGGTTAAAAATGAAAACTAGTGAAGATAATGGCAATTTTGTAAATATTAAGTAAAAAGAGCAATTTTGAAAATAAATGGGAAATTATGGACTAAATTAAAAGGTTATTCAAAGTTATAAGAAAAAAGGGACTAAAGTGAAATTTCATATGAAAAAAGTCAAAATGATAACCAATTGGTATATTGTATGCCAATTAATAATTTAAAAGGGAAAAAAATTAGTGAAATAGTGCCAATATTGTAATTAAAATCCAAAAATGGCAATTCTATAATTATTTGAGAAATTAAGGACCAAAAATGAAATATTGCATAAAGAGTTCAAACAAGCATCGAGCAAAAATTTTGTAAGCCAAAAGACAAATGAAAAGTAAAAATAAGCAAGTTAATGACAAACTTACAATTAAAAATGTCAATGTGGCAATTATGTAATAAAATGAAGGAGTAAAGATTTAACTAGAAAGTTTACCAAAGTAATGAGATTACTTGGTATTGAATGTTAAAAGTATTAATAATTGTATTTTGACAAATAATTGATAAAGTTAAAGTGAATATAAAGGAACCAATGGCAAAATTGTAATTAAAGTGTGAAATGGGTAATTTTGTAAGTAAACTGATAATTATATCCGAATGATTAGATAAAAAATTATGCCTGAAAAGTCAAAGTAAAGCCTAATAAATTGCTATATATGCCAAAAGTCAATTAAAGAGTAAAAATAAGAAAAGTAATGGTAATTTTATAATTAAATTGCAAAAAGGATATTTTAGTAAATAGTAGAAAGGTTTAGGACCAAAGTGAAAATAAATTGAAAAAAAATTTAGTAATGTCTTAAAAATAATGTTAAAAATATTGAAAAGTGCTTTCATAAGAAATGAATGAAATTTAGTATAATGATTGCGATTATGTTTGTTTGGGAAATTCTTCGATTCATAATCACCACTAAGCATGTTTAATGCTCAGCATGTAGTATTTATAGTGTGTAGGTACTGAAGAGTGCTTGGAGCAATAGTACACGAAAGAGCAATTTTGAAAAATGAGTGATATATAGTTTAGAAGTTTAATCCTGGCATGTATATATGTGTGATAAAGATTGTAGTGAAGTAGTGAAGAATTATTTATCAGGATTGTATATTGTTATATGTGTATGTATGAAATCAATCATGAGATGGATTTCATTTAGCATGTATAGATGTAGAGACCTGGAATGCATATATAGGTTATTTATGAATTGTTGTGCCCTTGAAGGGCTGTGAATTATTTGAATTTTCAAGTTGGTTTAACAAATATTTAAGACGTTATATTGCTGAATTTCTGTCAAATTAGATAGTTATAGGTCAGCGGCAAACTTGATTTGAGAACGTGTATTTTGTCTAAGAATTTGTAATTAAGAGGTTAATTGGTCAAAAAAAATTTCCAATTTATAGCTTGAATGAGCAGTTTTTGGTTCAATAAGGGTGTTATAGCTTCAGTCCAAAAGGGTCCACATGGCTGAGACTAAACAGTCTCCACCGTGTGTCAAGCTTTAGTACTCTTTTAACCAACTGGACATGGTAGAGACTAACCAGTCTCCGTCGTGTACCACTTCAAATAGTATAAAAGCATAATTTCTTTTTGGAACATAGCTTCTAACTTTTTTTGCATTTTCTCTTCAAATTTTTAGGGTTTTAAGCTTTGTTCTCTTTGGAAAAACTTCATTTTTATTAGGGTTTCATAGTTCTAAGGATTAAAAACACCATTTTTAGCTTAGTTTACGGTAGATACAACTTTAGTTTCAATCAAAGCTTGCTTGGATTAGAGAGGAAAAAATTGCTCTAAACTTTAGATTCTTCATCAACAAATGGGTTTAAGAGTCTCCTTTTCTCTTATCTTAGCTTTTATTTTAATGTGTAGCAAGTAGTTTTTAGTTGTTTAGGGATCTTTAAATCCCTATACCTATGTAAGACTATAAAGCTTATTTGATTAAATATATATTCAGATATTTCTTTTCCTTTGTAATGATCTTGATATTGTTTTTATTCAAGTATTTATCTGTTATCTTATTCTAGTTTAATGGGTTTGTGCTTGTTTGGACTAAATATCATGTATGCTCTATTTTTACATGCTTGGATTGTATTTTTTACGGCGATTCTAGAATAGGGGCTGTTAGATCTAGAGTTAATGCATTGCAGATTCGAAAATAGGTAGGAAAATGAATGGGTATTGGATTGCTTGGCTCCGAAATGGAAACCAATCAATATTTAGGATTTATTAGACCTGTGCTTAGGCTAGCTATTGGATTGGCTCCGAAATGGAAAATCGAGTAGTTAGGATAGTTGGCTCCGGAATGGAAAACTTAGATTTAGTTGGGTCATCCACATCTAAAATATATATATGTTGCTAAATATGTCCTGCATTGGGTATGGGGAGGATTAGATCCTTGAACAATGCTTTTAGTGATAGTTTTACTTAAGTTTTTACACTTTATTTTTACTATTATCATTAAATCTGCAATTTCAGCTTATTTTACTTTAATTTTGTTCACTTAAATTTTCATAGTTATAGTCCTAATCAACAAAAATCAATTGGAAAATTCTTTACAAATATTTTTAATCAATTATATTTTCACCACATAATCCAATCTCTTAGGTTCGATAATTTTCAGAGTCTTAAAAATACTCCACTATATTACTTGTCAATTCAGTACGTTTGCTGAGGTCGTGCCAACTGTCATTTTTTGCTTTTGTTCCAACATAATCTATATTTTGTATAGTTCATATCTTGTTCCAGCATGCATTTTTTTTACATTATTTTAATTAATTATTTGATTTATTTTGGTTTTATATGTTAATTGTTTTGTTTTCTTTGTGTCTTTCTTCGAGCTTTTATTTTATACATTTGAGGGTTCTTTTTGAAGAATTAAGTGACCTTGGAAAGACCAGCCTTTATTTTATTGCATTTAGTTTTTGCATTCTTTAGTTACACTTTGTGGTTGTTTATTTTGTTTATTTAGTTTTTGTACTTTATTTATTCAATTTTGGATGTATTTAATTTTTTTAGGAATCAATAAGTAGTAAAAAAAAGGCTTTTTTTGCACGATAATTGAAAAAGGCATTGAAAAAGGCATTTAAAACGTTTTCTATTTTATTAGTTGGACTTTTTAAAAAAATGGACCAATGTCCAATTTTTTTTCTCCCAAAAACTTCACAAAAGAACTTTTGCAAGTATGCATGAGGGAACCAATATTCCAAAAATTCAATAAATAGCCCAATTTCTGTATGATTTTTATCATTTTTAGTTGGACGATTTGCCTCTGTAATAACTTAAGTAGGATTCTATGATTTATTTATTACTTTATTTACTGCTTTTAAAAATGCTTAAAGTGTTTATTTAATTAATTATAATGCATTGTGAGAAGGGATGTATTAGATTAATAATAAAAACCCAATTACAAGAAACACCTAATCAAGATACAAGTAAGAGTGATATCTCGAATACCGATCTCTGTTTGAACATCAAAAAGGTTTAGATTTATTTTTCAATGTTCTGTTGGGTGGCGACTCCATGAAACCTACTTCTTGAGCCCACATTGGATGCCTTTTATAGGTTGACCATCAACAACAAAATTGGGCTTGAACTTTTTATATTGTGAATTGATTAATTTATGAGTCTCGTCTGATCTTATACGCTAAAAATGGGCCTTCGGGAGCCAATTCAGACACGAGCGAGCTCCGGTACGCGTCACACAAAGTAAGACCTGTATTTATACAAAACAATTTGCATTTTGTATGTGGATTGTTAAACTCACAATTAAATTATTTGCAATGCAAGGTCTAATTTTTAGTGTTATTACTTTAATTTTGTTCCTACCCTTCATGAATCTATTGCAACAATGTATAAAAGTTGAAAGTAATAAAGTAGACAAATAACTTAATCATAAATGATCTCTTAATTAATTTGGAGTTTGTTGTGCATATTAGAAATGCATACATATAAAAAAAACAAGTTTGAATTGTACCCTTACATAACAAACCACATATCACTATAACTAACCAAAAAAAAAGCTTTCCCATGAATCGGTAGTGCAACCTAGACATAGATGTTTCAAATACAAACAAAATAATTACCAATAACAGTTCATTAGTGTTCTGTTAAACATGACAGATTTCCATTTCTATAGTGGACCCAAAAAAAAAGTTTCCAATTAATGTGCATCATCTCCATCTGCTTGTTAGTTATCATCTTCTCCATCAAATTGATCATCAGCTGCCTTCCTTCTAACTGTAAGCTCCTTTCTTCTTCTGTTTTCACTCTAGACCATCAAGCCAATTGATGTAACTACATCATGCCCCTACCAAGTTAGCGTTAGTGTTGAGAAAGGTAGCTCTTATGATATGGCTGCTCATTATTGATTCAATATAAATGATATCTTTATTTTTCAAATATGCTTTTAAAATTGCATCTTATGCTAAATCCTTTTCTCCCTCCACTTTGAATTGGATGCCTTATTTATGGGTCAAGGTTCTGTGTAAAATCAAATATAGGCTACCTATGTAACAAAAACCCATAAATCCATATGGTATCAATAAATCAATTGGAAAAAAGGTTGTTATAATACCAATAAAGAGAAGTGAGCCACTTACCTCAATTAGTAAATTACTAGTGTCTTCTTTTATACCTGATCAGATACGGCAAGTGTACTAAATCGATAAGTGATAAAGTGCGATATTTTTAAAACCACAAGTATCGAACCTTAGGAACACAATCGGTACAGGACAAATTTTGATTGATTAGTAGAATGTGTTTAAAGAATTTTCCAATTGTTGTTGCGTATATGTAATTAGTAATAAAAACAATTAACATAAAAGATGTATAAATTACAAGATATGAGTTAACAAAGAAATTAAAAATAGAAAATATAAGATGTGTGGATTAAAAATTACTAAAGACGTTGTCCAAGAATCTAATCCTCCCCATTCCTATGCAAGGTTCATTTTAATATAAAATTCATACATTTTAGATGTGGACAACCCATCTAAACCTTTAGTATCCCATTTTGGAGCCTACTACTCTAACTACCTGATATCCCATTTCGGAGCCTACCCGATAGCCAACATAAGCATGGGTCCCAAGACCTAGGTATAATCTAATATCCCATTCCAGAGCCTATTAGTTCAAAACCTATTCATTTTCCTCTCTTTTTCTAAAGTTACAGTACATAAACCCTAGATCTAATAGCTCCCATTCTGGAAATGCCATTAAAAATACAAAAAATATGAAGTAAAACATAACATGCATGATATAGACACTAAACAAGCATTCATCCATCAACTTGAATAAGATTGATAACATAAATACTTGTAAAACATACATATCAAGATACATTCAAGAAAAAAGAAACATCTGAAATATATATTGAGAAAATAAGTTCATATTCCTTACATGGTTTAGGGGATTCAACAATCCCCAAACAACAAAACAACTACTCACTACTCATAATATAAATAACAAAGAAAAGAGGAAAAAAAATCATAAAACCCATTTGGAAGTATAAATCTGAAGTGCAGCAACTCCTTCTCTTCTTCTCCAATTTTTTTTTTTGATTTAAAACTGGAACTTTTAAACTATCAACTAACTACAACTATGTATTTTTGTATTTTTAAAGTAAAACTATAATGAAAGTGTGATTTTTACAAGTAAATCTATGTAAACTAAGTATAAAAACCCTAATGTATGAAAAACTACGTGCTAACTTACATAGAAAAACCTTAGAAAAATAAAAACCTAAAAATCTCTCCTTTAAAACTAGATAGGAAGCAGCTTTTATAGTGATCCAATACAGCACTCGACTGAGACAAAATGGTGTCAGCCGAGTCCAATCTGTTAAAAGAGTATTATAGCTCAGCACATGGCTAAGACACTTTGGTCTCAACCAAGTGCACCCTTCTGGACAGGATCATCCTTAAAATTTGTATTGGACACGGCGGAGACAAATGGTCTTATCCAAGTCCATTAGTGAAACAGTGCGTTTTGCTAATTTATCAAGCACATCGTTGGGACAAATGGTTCCAACCGAGTGTTGGCCCATGATTCTACACAAAATTCAAAAATACACTATTAAACACTCTAAAAACTTCATAAATATCAAAATAATCCTATTTGGCATAAAAAGAGAATTTTAACACTCAAAACAAGGAAAACATGCAAAATGAGATGCAAACACAGATAAAAATATACTAAAAATAAACACTAATGTGGAGTTATCAATACCTTTCTCTTTTCCTTTTGTAGTCCTTTTTGACCCTTTACCTCTTCCACTAGCCATTAAAGCCCCTACTTTTTTCCTTCCTTGAGCTATATCTTTGTCCTTATTCACATCTTTTAAATAGTCTTCTCTATTATAAACATCTTTTTCATTCACTGTAATTTTAGCTCCATTATTTGTAGACTCATGCATGGTTATTACACTCACAGATTCTTTATTAGCTTTAAAAATATTGAACATGGCAGCCATCAGAATGAACGCTCCATGTTTGTTAGTATTAGCAATTGTTGCACCATCATCTTCCCCCATTTTAGGCTGAAATATTTAAAGAAAGAGCGGCAATTATTCATATTCAATTTTCAAATTAATAGTTGAAAAAAAGTTTGTAATGTATATCAACTACTTGCCATTGAACAATTTCTAATATTTTATCTTTCTCTCTCACTATGATTATTGTATCTCATGACAGATTTTCTTATTAAAGACTTCTATAATCCTTTCAAGTGTATAACTTCATTCTTCTCTCTCGTTCTATTGACCTTAGATCTTTTAGTTGTTTCTTAATTGGTGGAGACTCTATGAGTAGGGCATCTAAGATTCTCAAAAAGTTTTTGCTCCTCATTAACATTAATTTGGTGTTACACTCAGAGCTTTTGTTGTGGATCTTTTTTTGCATGCAAAAAGCCTTGATGTCATGTGGACAATGTATTCCACTGAAATCCCAAGCTATATATGTGCATTTTCTTAGATCTATATTTATTATACGTCTTCACCCTCAATCACCTTATACCCAAAATCACCATTAAACTTAATTTTAAATCCTTAAGCAATTTTAAAGTCCTTGAACCTAAGCATGCATTATATACTCCAATATGTTCTCTAACTTTTAAATTTTTCTTCTAACGACCAGAGCTTGTTCATTACCATCACTCCTATCTCCTCTAACATTCCAATAATTGCTTTGCATCTTGTTTCCTTAATCCATAAGTTGAAAGATTTAGTATGGTCATTATCCACTTTGTCATTCTTGTAATAAGTGAAAAAATATGCTTCGCACCAAGTTTGAGGAAGGTATTAAGCAAATCCTTGGCTATATCTTTTGACAATTTACCAAGTTCTTTCTAGAAGTCCTTGAATTCGTCTTCATATGTTGACCATAGACACCATTGAAGCAATTTCTTTAATTCACCACCTTTCCACCTTGCACACCACTTAGATGCAATATGTCAAACATAAAATTTATTATTTGCTTTTGGCATTATTGTCTTCATGGTATTAATCAGCCCCTGCAAGGATTAAGCAAATAAAATCTATAAAAATAAAATCATGACATGTGTTTTAAATTGTATCACATACCTTCTGCATATCACTAATGAAAGTGATTCCTTTCCCATCCTCGAGATCCAAAGACTTATCCAGCAACTTTATAAACCAACTCCAATTTCTAGTAGTTTTAAAGTCAACTACTACCCATGCAATTAGGTAAAGTTGACCCATTAAATCCTAGCTAAATGCAAATAAAATCTAATCTTGACATTTTTCCTTAAAAAATGATCCATCAAGACCTATTAGAGGTTTACAACCAACTTTAAAACCTTTTTGAAGTGCTTGAAGCACATAAACATCCTTAAAAAGACCTTTTTTTCCTTCTTTCAGTGCATTGATTGATACTTCAACTACTAATTTAGTCTCAGGATAGTTGTCTCTCAATTTTTGAGCATAAGTCTCAAGTAATTTATAATCCTAATAAAAACTTCCCTCCAAACAAGTAAGAATAAAATTTTTTGTTGTCTTTATCTTATACTTATATACACTCAACTTCAATTCTTTTTGAACCTCACTTTTCAAGTTTTTCAATCTATATAGTGGATTTTTTCGCACCCGTACTATGAATTAATTTGTCAACAATTTATAATTTGCCTTGGGATTAAAATACACACTCAGGCAATTATGTTCTTCATCTAAAGTTTTGACCTTCACTCCTCACTTTTTACCATATTTTGACATTAATAAGGTAAAAGGATAACTAAAATCACATTTATACCTATCACGTGAGGGCCATTGTTAGTTATTTTCAAACTAAACCCATTGGTAATAGAATAATTTTTCCCCACTATTGTAGCTTCTTTTATGTCTTTAAATGTCATACTAGGTAAGATAGTCTTAAATGCAATGAGATTCTCACTTACTTTATTGTTCATAACTTCCCTAAATTCTTCTATGAATTTCACATTATATCTGATGAATCTGAACACCCATCTTCACTTAACACATTTTTCTCATCATTATCAAATGAGTCATCACCAAAATAAGCATGGAAAATTTCTACATTTCCACTATTTCAAGTCCCTTTTCCAATTCTTTTCCTAATGGTTCCAATATGTTTTTTCCCTTGACTAATTGTACTTTGTTAAGTACTAAGGTTAGGCCGAACAACACTCACATTTTGCTTAAATAAACCATCAATGAGGTTAAAGGCATTTGTTGTTTCTTCATTATCCAAAACAACCAAAAACTCGAGGTAATTAAACCTATCACTAAGTAGCTCCTAAATCTTCGTAATTATACTATCACTAAAAATTAAATAGTAAATTTTCATTGGTTATAACTAAGAATGTTAACTAATAATTGTTTGACTACTCTATGTTCTAATTTGTGTACAAATACATTAATAAGATCAAAGTAACACAACTCATCCGGGTCTACATCTTCAATACTGTGCATTTTTGTTTCCAACTTAGGTTTTCTTATCCAATTACCCCTGTGGTGGAAACTTATGTCAATTTTATCAATCATGTTGTTCCTCTAGTACATGTAAATACAAGAAAAAAAAACTTTATTAATGAGATAACAACTTTAAGAGGGCAAAACCTACTGAAAATAACTATTGCACTTAAGTAGAACATAACAATCAAATTCAAAACAATCAACACATTCATTACTCTATTAAACTGATTTCATCACCTAAAATCATTTTGAAATTTTGAAAGGATTCAAAAAGATTCTTATTTTATATCATACTTATTTTTTAAGAATAACAATGCCAAGTCTTCAAAATCCAGTACTTCAATAACCAAAGACAATCTATATTGGCTATTTAGAGAATAAAACTCTTGATCAATCTTTAGACTGCTAATAACGTTGTTTTCTAGATAGTTTCTTCTTTAGTTTAAAGAAAACATGGTGAAGAAGACTTGCTAAAGAAATATGGATAATTTACTTAAGTAGCATTTGTTAAATCGAACCAAACGAAGAGTTTTAAAATAAGGCTAGAAAAAAAATTATTTCCAGTTGTTTGTTAAATTTTTAGGAATAAATTGAAAAGTATGCTTTTTTCTCTATTTGTTAAAACATTTTAAACTATTCTAAAATAAAAAGTCTGTAATACCCTATAACTGGCATGATGAGCGAGCTGGGTAAAAATGTTACCAATTATGCTATGATATTTAAATATACTAGTAACATAAATTATTTTTAATTTATAAAATACTCCAAATTGTTACTATTTATTCTTACAAAATTTCGGCAGTGTTCTCCTATGATGTTGCTTATCCATCTACAAAGAAAATTTCTTTTTACACTTCTAAATTCATATATCTAATTCCAAAACAAACTCCAATACAAGTTTTTCCATCCTCTATTGTATATCAAACCAACATTTCTAAGCAACTAGCATATCTAGCAGTATTTTATGCTTATTCCAACAATATATATATATATATATATATATATATATATATATATATATATAAACCATAACCTTATATATGTATGTAGCATAATGCACTTACTATAGATTATTACATACAAGACAAAGATTTTTTTTGGCATAAACAGTATTAAACATCATAATCCAATAACTTTGTTATAATTATTTATTATAAAACTCATTTTATAATAATGCTTCAAAATTGTTTATCAAGTGTATATGCTAATATCAAGCTATGAAACTCAAAATACATATCAAAAGCACCTTTTTAGAACTTCTTCATCTCAACTCAAATATTTTTTAAGTATCAACATGACTAACAGACTTTTCTCTTAGTCTCAAGATTACTTTCTTTTAACCTACATGCGGAAAAACAATTACGTATTAAGCTTGCAATTTAGTAAGATAGTATTCCATTAAATTTACTTTTATCAAAACAACATAAAATTAGTTTGATATAAATAAATCACATACTAGGTTATAAGTATTATAAATTCTAGTTTTCACGACAATGAAATATATAAAAACAATTTATGCATATATAATAGCATAACTGTATAGAGAGTTATATATATATATAACATAGTATTTAAAGTCATACTAATTTCTTAGTTATATAAAATTAAAATATACACATAAGTCACATTTTAAATTATAAGGTAAAAACTCCTAGTCACCTTTATTATTTGGTTAAATCAAAATTACTATCAATTTCATGATCATTTACTTTTTTTCCATCTTTCCAATGTTCACATAACTATCCATTTGTAATAACTAATCAAACATGGACATTGCAATTCAAGGTTATATATAGTATAAGCAAATTTTAAAGTAATGCAAAATATGCATTTAAAATTCAAATTAACCACACGTTAAACTCCTTATAACAATCAATTAGAGATTTACCACATCAATCATTCAGATCCATAAACTTTGTGAATTCATTTATTATTGTCTTATGCCATAATTATAATTTTGCCACTAGAATATCAATGTATTCTTATAATCACAATTTTCCTATTATAGTAGCAATTAATCACATAATTATAATATTGATCTCAATAATTTGTAGTGGCAATCCCTACAAATAAGATGTGTGGGATAAGGACTCCAAAGGTCCAAATCTGGACAAATTCATAATATAATCTGTATACTACCAACTGTGTAATGGTGTTGACCGCATTAGTCTACTCTTGCAAGTCGTTGTGACTTAGTACCACAATATATATCATAATGACTAGCCAATTATATCCTATACTTCTAGTTTCACTACTAGTTACTAAGCACAAAATATTTTCTCATTCCATTTCACTATTTCATGTCATAAATTCATTTCCCTTTAATGATTTCACATTGTTCAATAGCAATAACTCATGTAATACTTAATTTGGTGATTCTAATATCAATTTACTAATACACTAGGAAATTGCCAATCTTACCACTCTTAATATACACACATAATCATATTAATTAGGGAAAAAGCAAGGTTAGTGTACTTACAAATTTTAGAGCCATTCTCCTCTAATTTAGACTCAATTTTATAGGAACCATAATCTATGTGTTGATTGGTCACCGATCATCGGAGCTTTGTCAAAGGACCACCATTACTCTCACAATAAAGCTCAGATGTCACAAGTTTGCCGAAGGTGGTCACATGCCCTGATGTGATATGGTTTTGCTAGAATTTATGCTGGAGCATTTTGGTATACCTATTTTTTATCTATATATTCTCAGTGAGTGGGAAGAAATGGAGAGCATCAAAAGGTGTGCCTCACCTTTACAAACTCATCAATGTGGTTTATGTCGCCATTCAACACTGGAGTTGGTCGGAGACTAAACAAAAAGCTTGATTTGAGAGGAAAGAGATATCCTGAAATAGAGACGGTGACAAGGGTGGTGGAGGAGGGAGAGAAAATGATATTTGTTGGATCACCTGTAAAGGAAGAGATGATCGAAGGTCAGCTCTGGTCTCTCATTAAAGGCACGATATCCTTGCTTTTTCTTTCTCTATTTTTCCTCCTTATTTTCCCATTTTCCTCCTCGTTCAATTTCACCTTTTTTCCTTTTCTTTTTTTTTTTACTACAACTCATTTTTTGTGGCCAATATTCATTTATTTAGAAAAATATAGTGTCCAAGAAAGTACTACATATATAAATAAATAAATATATATATATATATATAGTGTATCATATTTATTTTTTAATTCATTTATGTGGATGATCTCGAAAAATTTTGAATATTATGTCAAAATAAATTTCCATTGCTAAATTTTTTGGTTTAAATAATAACCATAATTGATATTAATCCGACTTAATCACCATAATTAACTTTATTTACGACTTAATTATTTAGTCTGGGTCAACCATTAACTATTTTTGAGTCAAAAGTTGATTTTTGTAAATTCTTAGTCTACCGTAGTATTATTCACCTCGACGTTCACTATTTACTTTCTAGAAGATACTATCAACAACACTAGAAATTTTTAAGGTGTTACAAAGTCTTGCTAAAATACCATTATTTCCAAAATTATTTCAAACTATTTGTTAACATCCAAAGCTAAGGTAATTAAAATGAAATAATATCAGAAAAAACTTTAAACCTTAATAATAATTTTTTTAAGCTGAAATAATATCCTATCCCAAATTACTAAAAACATAATTAATCATTCCAATCACCACAATAGGAGCTAGAATACAAAAATGGTCAAGTAACTCTAGCTTTTTTTCAATTTCACCTATAACCATAAATCTCTCATTTATGTTTTTAAATGGCATAGCATCCAAAAATTTACCTAGTTCTTCCCTCTGTTGTGATTTATTTCCTATTTTATCACCAATTGTGCCTAATATTTTATCCTTTGTCTCTGATAGTTAGAAAATGGAACTACTAACTATTGAATAATCATTTTGAGAGTTTCCTCCTATATGCCTTTTCTTGCTAGTGGTGGAAGTAGGGGTATTCTCGGTTGATACAGATTTGTCTCTTTATTTCCTATATTATTAGGCTCATGCTCCTCTAATGGTTGTTGTTATTATTGTTGTTACTACTCATTGTTTAAGTCTTGGAGTATTTCATTAGGTGTTTGGGCATACTCCCCTATAGCTCTATCCTTTTTCCGAATTTCCAACCAATCATCATAGTACAGCATAGTTTTACCTCTCACATACTTCAGATATTTATCCTCTTAAAAATATGAAACTATTTAATTTAGTAAAATAATGTGATATTTTTGCTAGTCAAATATATAATAATGAAAATTCAATATCTTCTCAAATTTCATCCACACTTTCTCGCTATCACACTCAACCATCCTCAGTATGTCATTCCATCCAAAACTAGTGTTATTCGCCAAAGTTTATAGGAAATTGTAATACCTTTTTCTATGTGTCTATTTTGATGCAATATAAGGTACAACTTTCAAGTTTGTATTAGGAAATATGGTCTTCATTCTAGTTTATAATTCAGCTAAATAACCACCTCTAAATCAATCATCTTGTTTGAACCTTGGATCTTAGCCTAACTCTTTCAATAAATTCAATAGAGCTCATTCTTCAGATTTGCTCCATATCTTTCTAGTTTTGGTGCTTTCTCCTATAGCATCAATATTGGATGTAACTTTAGATTTTCTTCTACACTTAGTGCTATCTATATCTGCTTTAAAAACAAAATTCAGTGATTAATAAAAGAAAATAAAATTATAGAAATAACAAATATTGCATAATTTATATATAAACTACATAATATAATTCAATTCTATAGTTTATAAAAGTTACACAAAATAAAATATAGAAACTAAATTTACTTATGCCCAGTCGCTCACTCATTCCACATTTGGTAGGCTTTATACAGTCTCCATGTTGTCCACTTTATAGTTGGTTCAACAACATTTACACTATTGATAATGTCAACACTCCCATCATTCTCTTCATACTCATCATTAAATGTTTCTATTTCCTTACAAATGAAATTTTACAAGATACAATAAGCAACAATAATTTTGTTTACTATTACTATAGAGTAGTAAGATCCATGGCCTAATATCTTCAGATGATTCTTCAAACTCCCAATAGGTTTCTCAACTACACTGTAAGCTTGAGAGTGCCTTCAGTAAAATACTCTTCATGATTTGAATGAGGAGATGTATACTTTTAATAGTTTCTAAGTTATATTTATGGCCTCTAAAAGGAGATAGAAAACCAAAACCATTTGTATCATGAGACTCAACTGGATAGTATTTTCCTAAAAATATTAGAAATTTAGTTATTAAGCTAGTTAATAAGCCGTAAATATGTAATAGCTTATTGAATTTTAAGAAAAAAAAATTAAGTGATTTATTAGTTAGAACTTTAAAACCATTAGAATTTGTTATAACACCTCTCAAAATCCTACTATCAACTACTGAGCCTTCCTAACTTAGGTAAACATGTATAAATCTACTAAATCTATCAACTGCTCCAAGCACATTGGTAGAAATATCTCCTTTTCCATTTCTATAACAATTCTTCCTATCTATAGAAATTGTTAATTTGATATGAGTGCCATCTAATGCACCTAAACAACCCTACAAAAATGAAAATGTTTATATGTTAATAAGTTATTGATTTTTTTTAACTTATAAGCTAATTTATAGTTATTAAAAGTGATTACTTTAAAAAACTTTCATGGCATTTCCTCGCACTTTGTTGTTACTTATTCGGGATCCATAATCATCATTGGATACAACTTTAAAATGGCAGACAAAACCCTATCAAAAACTTCACTAATGCTTTGTCCTGATCTAGTCCAATCGGTACTTTGATACCTATTTTTCATACAATGTCCACATATGTTGAGAAAAACAGTTGCCATCTTTTCTATTGTAACATATCAAGTTTCATTTAAGCCAACTTTTCTTAACAAATTATATAATTTGACAAAAGTTCTCTTAGCAATTCTTATAATCCATATTGAAATTTTGTCATTATAAAGCAATTTGTTAAGTTGATCCATTTGTGACCTCATTCTTATATTAATTAGGTTTTTAATAGGATTTTCTACCCTATAGGATGAAAAGCCAACTAGATTCAATTTAAAAATTCTTGCAATAGCTGCAATAATGCTAACTTGTGCTTTACATATCCAACAAAATACAATTATCAACCATAACAATCGCTTAGGGTCATCATCCGTGTCCCATGAATTCTCATCCCATACAATGTCAATCTCGTTAAAGTCCAAATTATCCATTACAATTATAAATATAGAAAAAAAAATAAAAAGTAAATAGATCAACTATATATTACAAGAATTGAAAAAAAAATGTATTAATTCACATGAACCATCTCTTTGATCAAAAAAGTGAGATTTAGTATGTGTGTGTGTGTGTATTATAATGCAAGATTTTTTTTTCCTCAAATATATACTAGATTAACTACTTGTATATTTTGTATACAATTTATAAAATATAATCTTCTAAAATTACTTAATACTATGAATTATACATTGTGTAGTAAGGGGTTTTGAAATGTGAAAAAGTTAAAAATTATTTGATTCTAAAGAAAAAATTACAAGAACTCTAGAAACACAAACAAAATTATAACAAGAATACAGAAAATACTTTACGTCTAAAAATGATGAAAATTCGGATGATGAGAATTTCTTTAATGCTTAATCAAACAAATCAAATTACCTAAAAACTCTAATTTTCATAATTAATTTTAAAACTGGGAAAGTTGTCAAATTGCTTAAAATTAAAGGTGAACAAATTTAAAAAGTTTTGAGTTTTGGTTGTTTGGAATTTAGTTTGAATATAGCAATTAGTTACCCAACCATTGAAAAACAATGTTACTACAAATACTACATGTAATTAATAAACTGAACCCAAAACTAAAAATACAAGAATTTAACCACCATAATAATAAATAATAGTTAAGCTACTAAAATCAAGCCTCAAAGTTTTGACAAATTTTAAAATCATCAATGAGAAAAAGACTAATAAATAAACCAAACTAACACTTTTTTTTATAATAGGCAATTCTAGGAATTGAAAATTGCAGCAGGAGAGGCATTAGTAGTGTAGTAATAGAAGTAGTCATTCTAATGATTTTGAAAATTCCAATAAAGGGCTTGTAACATCTTTTGTAACACCTAATGCCCGAACATAGGTCTGAACATCGATGTGCCACGATTAGTAATATTGCAAGGTCAATTATCTTATTTAAATGAGTTAAATAGGTTATCCATCATTTATACCTATTTAATCCACATGTAGTTGTTACTTTTAATGGCACCTAATTTCCAATTTAGTTTTGGCATTGAAATGTTACTATTTATTTGGTAAAATTTTAGACATCATGACGGTTATAAAATCATGCCTACCCACCTGCAAAATATCAAAATTACACTCTTAATATTCAACCTTCAACTCCAATACTTAAGACAACAACACAAGCACTTCTAAAGTTCATCATGTAATCAATCAACACAATTATATCACAATACAATCATTCACACACAATTATCATTAAACATAATCATATATTTACTATTAATATAACAACATTTACATACTAATTAATACATTATATGTTCCAAACAACTATATCATATTATGTTACATCTATTATTGTATCCATGTACATGCCATGTATCTCTTTCTCCACCACCACCATTGTTCGATTACCTGTCCCTTGTGCATAGGAAAACAAAAATACGTACTAAATAATGTTGTTGCCTAATGATGGATATACTATACAAAATTTCATTGTACATAAAGCAATATTCAACTAACGGCCATTTTATCTTTAAATTACTTAATAATACATTTTATATTAGAATTTCTCCTTTAATTCTTTAAATTACCATTTGATCCCTATCATTACTTGTTTTTACCTTTTTATCACGTATTTCCCATTTTAATTAAAAATTACATGTTAGTTTCTAAACTTTCATTTTATCATATATCTCATTAATTACCATACTAATTACACCATTTTGTCCTTTTTATAGTTCTTATTCCATTTTCATCCATGAATTTATGTTTTAATCCTTATAATTTCTTGCATAGTTGCAAATTACCGTTTAGTCCCTATTAACTTTACATTTTTATCCTTTTTACCATTTTACCCCACTTAACTATATTTTTAGCATTAATTTACATTAATATCCCTGTTTATTGCTTAATTACATAATTGCCCCTACCAATCACTAATGAGTAGTTTTCATAATATTTACCCTTTATTTGCATATTTAGCATTATTTTCTACTTAATTACCCTTTTAGTCCTCGTTTTCTTACTCAATTACATATTTACTCCTAGTAATAACTAGTGAAAATTCTCGAACTAGATGTACGGGATGATGACTCCAATGATCTAAAATAAGTTGGATTGACCACATGGAGTGATCTGCGCCTCCAAAATGTGTTGAGGGATCACATGGAGTGATCAATACCTCAACTAACAGTTTAGCGTTCATATCACATATAGGTAGACCGGTGGTGGTCTACAGTCCAAATTCAACTCATCATTCTACCGCGGTATATGTGTCCCTATAGTTAGCTATTATATCCTAAAATTATGGTTTAACCACTATATATTAAGGGCAAATAAGTTCTTTGGCTTATATTATGCCTTTTCACAATTTTATACAAATTCCACATTATGTAACATATCCACTTTGAGTATTCCACATCCATTTTGTTCATTGCTCACATATTCATAATACATATACATAAAACCATTAATACACACTTAAGGCATACCATTCCCAAAATAAATACCATTCGACCACCATAATAAATTAACTATACATTTGCCTTTTTCACCTAACTTCATTCAATTAGTATTCATTTAATCATTTTAAGCTTTTGTATGGTTCTATGCATGCACATTCAACTAGTATTGTAATGCTTACTCTAATTACCTTTTTATTTACATATTACTTTATTAAATTGCTTGTACAAGTACATATATATACATATAAACTTAACATGCTTAAAGTGTATTTACAAATTAGTTTATTACATATATTCCAAAATCCTTTTACATTGAACAAATAAGGAAAATAACTCTACAGTAACATTAGTCATCACTCATTATCCTTCTGGTGGCCTATATATGTTGGCAAGAAAATTGGTTCTTAAGATCTACACTTGTATACCTGTACAAGAAGAACACCCGTGCTGAGCAATGGCTCAGTGGGGAGTAAAAACAATGCAATTGACTTTTTGGCGAAGTCTCACATACAAATAGTATCATATACTAATGAATATTACATAATAGTATTTAGTAGTTAACATACCTCAACATATTACAACTCACACCCATTTCTCAGTTGCAATATTTCAAGTATTAACAACACCTCAATACCATTTCTCAATTACAATAACAATATCAATAAGAGACATTGATATTACAATGAAACACTAAAATATTTACAGTATTGATCACTCGTCATTGTTCAATCATGTTCCAAAACACATACACTCATAGTAACAGTCTCATACACTTAGGAGTAGTTTAATATCATTTATTAATCACATTCACAATATCACTAGAGACACTAGCATTACACTAAGACATAAAAGGTATTTGCACTATTAATCACTTATCAATAATTATCAATTTAATCACTTTCATTGCTTGAATTCCCCTTAATGGTGGATAACGGGTACAAACACTCGACACTGATAAGTAGCATCATACACTCGAGACATAATAGTCTTGGATCACTAGATACCAATAAGTATCGAAACATTTGTCACCTTCTGGTGGCAATACTAGCAGCTATAATCACTATCCCCTTATAGGCATACCTATCTATCCACTATTTTGTGAAATTCAGGCTTTTAATAAATCATTAATTACTCAAGAATATCACACTTGATACATTTAGAATCATAAAGATTATACATATAATAGAACATGCAACAAGATCACTAAACAATTTGTATTTGCTTGCACTTCAAATACACTTAAAATAAACATTAACATGATTATTATTTGCCATACAACATGTAACATTATGCATACCATTTATCATGTAAACTCACATTCATTACTTGTACAAATTTTTATGTATTAAGACTTAGTCTTTAACTTTACTTTACTAATTTACTATGCTTTACATTCATTTTATAATACATATTACTCTTATTTTTATGCTTAAAATACTTTAAATGTGTTCAAGAGAGTTCATGTACGTTTTAATGACAATTCGAGGCCTAAAAATCAAGTATAAGAGAAAATAAGGTAGGGTCATGATGGCCAATAATTTATTGTGACCATGAGATACGTGTAAATTTGGTTCTGGAAGAGCTCATGGTGGTTACTAATTGGTCGTGACCATGAGGTCCATTTTGCCCTAAAAATCCTAAAAGTAAATTTCCAGGTTCAACTTGTATGCCATTTTAACTTCGTAAATGATATTTTCAGGCCAAGTGGTCTTCTACAAAGTTATTCCTCTATGTCTCTACTTTTCAAAACATTAAAAATAATCCAATTCTGACTTATAAATCTCAAGATATTACTAAAAGAATACAAGCCACACTAAATGATAGGACAGTAGGGATCATTCAACTTCAAGCTGAATTTCAAGCACTTTAGGGAAAAATTCAAGTTACGATGTCTTCTACAAAGTTATAGATATATGTGTTATCTTTCATTTCTATTGGAATTACCTCAATTAAACATCTACAGAAGGAGTATTGTCCTTTACAATGAAATTGGTTCAAATGAATCTTGTAGCAGAATTTTCACTATGTTACTTTTTCATACACAACTACCATTATTATGCCATAACAGCATCATTACTTAGTTGTATCATCAATAACATAAAAAATATAGCACATATATCAACTTGAATAAATTAAACATATAACAAGGAAGAAAAAACTCCCAAACCTCTTTGGCAAGCTCCAACCCTTCCTTTAGGCTTCTTCTGCTTCTTTCTCTTTACCTTTGTTATATTCTCCAACTAAAACATGTCACAAACACACATCAATATCCAAATCCCTTCTATAATTGCATCTATTCATGTTTACAACAAACAAAGGACCAAAATTGAGCCAAAATCCCATAAAAACTTACCTTAAATTAGCTAAGATGCATAAACCCTCTTTAAGCTAAACTATGAGCAAAAGAATAACATAGGAAAAAAGAAAAATTTGTTGGAATTCTTTTGCCAAATGTGGCCAGCCAACCCCACACAAAAAGAGCAAAATTTTCTCCCCTTTTCTCACTTTTTCTCCACTCTTCCAGAGATGCTAAGTGTCCCTCTCTCATTGACCTAGTCTTTGACCACTTAATTTACATTCCACTCCCTCTTATAACCCTTTATTACCAATAAAGGGTTATAACTTCACTCCCTCTTCAATAGAGATGCTTTATTAACTTCTTTTAATATATTCATTCCCACTTCTTTAGTAATAAAACACATTTGCCCCCCAAATTGACAATTTACAACATTACCTTCACTTTTGAATTAATACTGATTACATCTCAATTGCATAATTAAGAACTCTTTTACACTAAAACTCTTTCAATCTCTCTCTCCTCTATACACTAATCCTATTAGGGTATATTTTGGGGCCTTACAAGTATACACCAAGTAAACAAGCGTACATCATTATGTACCATTCGATTATCATTATGTATCAACAATACATTAGACCTTTTTATGCATCCTCATTACTTTAATGTTCATTTGGTTATTTTTAAGCTTCCATATGATGATATACATATAAATTCAACTAGTATACAAGTATACATGATTATGTACCATTTAATCAATACTATGTTCAAGCATTAATTGTTGTTTTATCATCCATACTAAGTTATTTGCTATTTTAATATTTATTTTATACCAAATATTCAATTAAACATCAAAATATCACCTTGTATACCTATGTATACCATTCTGCCACTTAGGGATTTATTATGTATTGACTTATTTTTCCACTAATTATCATTTTATTCATGTTAGTTCACTAATTTATCTTAAATTATTTCATCATTTCACTTAAGTTTCCATACTTACATAATGCAAAATTATAAAATTTTCAAAAGAAATTCAATAAAATCAAGTGTAGTTTGTATTCACTAACCTCAAAAGTGTTTGAAATCACTTGATCTTTCTTTTTCTTGCCTTTTTCTCCTTTACTCCTTTCTCCCTCTTCAAATTAACCTTATGGAACGAATTCATATGGAAGAATTCATGAATTTTTATATTTAATTTTAACATATAAATACTCAAATTAACTATTATAACAATTCTCTATAATTTCCTATTAAAATACCTTAAATTTACTTGGCATTTTTTCACAACTTGGTATCCTTGAATTTTCTCCACCAAAACTCAATCTAATCTATTTTAAAGTAGAAAATAATATGTAGGTAAGATTCTAAATGAAATTTAGGTGAGAATTTGTGTAGGTGAAAGCTTGGAATTATGGTTAGTTATGGTGGAAATTATGGAAGAAAGAAATTGGAGAGGAGGCTGATTTTCTCTAGAGAAATCTACCTCTTTCATTCTTTTTATTCCCCCTTTTAATATAAGGGTTAAGCCTCCCTTGACCACTTATTAAATGTGTGGTTCATATTGTGCCACTTCTCACTTTCTTATTGGCTACATGCCTTAATTATTTAATTACCTCTAAAATTAGTCTAAAAATATGTAAAAATTTTAATTAAACTGTGTTTAAAATTTTAGATCAATCCGAGTTTGTTTCGATACATTTCAAAACACTGGAGGTAAAATTATCAGTTCGAAATTCTAATTTTTTCAAGCAGTCCAAAAATTTATTTTCACTTTCAAGAATTCTTTTGGACTATTAATAATGATTTCATGTGATCAAAATAATTTTTTGAGGCTCGTGGAATATTTTTGAGCTGGTTAAAGTTTGTTCAACCTTATTACGATCCAGGTTTTTTCTCTGTGTCTTTTGGGGACCTATTTAATCTTAATTTTACCTCAAATTAAATTATTAAACTTGTCATGAATTGTAATTTCTGATGGTGAAGAAAAATATATATATGGGTCCCGATGGCCCCAGATGGCACTATTTACCATGGTGTCTATCGGGTCACTATTCACAGTCTAAAAAAAAGTACTATTCATAAAATTAAAATTTTTTTAGCATTACACGCTTATTTTCAAGTAAATTGATAAACCTTCAAATAGAGATCATAATTAGAGAGAAATTCCTAACTTTCACCATTCAATTGAATTTTAAATCCCCTTCCAATGATTTTTGCTTGTCCAAACAGAACATAGTAACTATAATGGTAGATAAATAACTCAAAAATGCTTCCTCTAAAATTCTTTTGTTACAATTCTAGAACCATTATATCAAATCTAATGCATTTGTTATAAATAAGAAATACTAATCCAATTATTTGTTAGCATTAGAAAATAATATACTGCAGATAGCTCTATAATAATTCCTATTAAGAAGTCTTATTAAATAGATAACTTAAGTACAAATATTCTAGGCAAAACTAATTTACATTATAATTTCTAGATTTTGGTTATCTTTCAATTAAAAACAAATGCATTAAGTGAATAATTAAAGGCGATGATTAAACAAAATACATAATGGTGATTTCCAACACAAAAGATGACAGGACTTGAATTTATAGATCTTGGTAATCCAATAAAACTAGAATCTAAAGCACTGATTATATATATACCCTGTAACATGACATTAATATATTAATTAGATAGCTAGCATGCTTTGAATTATTTAGAAAAGGGAAGAATAATTACCTTTAATGATTCAAATTCGAAAGTTATTGATGAACTCATACGACTACTCCTCCAACGGAGGCAAAGGGAGTTTGAGAAGAGATAGAGGACGAAATGAGGTAGAGATGTTCATATATGTGAATAACATATATTTATGGGTAATTTATTATTTTTCTCTTATCTAGAAAAATATAGGGGTGCATGTATTGACTATATATCAAGATATGTATATTTTGATTTTTCAAAATATAGTTAGTTAACAAATCACGTAATTTTTTTTAGTGGATCTCATTTTTTTAACAAACGCTTGAAAAGATCGAGAAGGTTCAAATAACTCTATTTTCTTTCTATTCTAACATTTTCAAGTTTAATACATGCTACCTTAAGGTAAATTACCGCTGGGTTTACTTGGGTTATTTCTTGTTAATGGTTGACATATAATAATTCATAGTCCATATATGTAGCTAATTTGGAGAGCTAGCCAGAAGAAAAGTTAATGACATGGCACATTTCCATTAGCTAGCATTATGATAAGGGTCATTTATATGATGTTTTTAGTATGTTTTTAGGTATTTAATTGAGTTAATTTTATGTTAATTAGGTTGAATTTGAGTTTAATTGGTTAATTTTATGTTTTTGGAGTTAATTATAAATTTTGGTATTTTTTAGGGTTATTTTGTTAAGAAAAGGACTTAATTGCAAAAAGGCAAGTAATTATGGGCACAAAAAGTTGTAAAATTGGAAAATTCATGCAAGATAATTGAAGTGAGGTTCAGAAGTTCAATACGTGGCCGTGTATCTCAAAGAAGAAAAATATGTGTGGCTGTGTGTTCTCAAGGATTGCTTATATGCATGGCCACGAGAATGTTTTCAAGAGAAATTACATGGCCACGTGAAAATGAACTAAGAAGAATGCATGGCCACATGAAAATGAACTAAGAAGAATGCATGGCCACGTAAAATTTAACAAAGGGAGATGCATGGCCATGTGAAATTTAACAAAGGGAGATGCATGGCCACATGATTTTCTTCAAAGGATTTTGAGTGGCCACGCATAAGTAACTCCCATAAAGCAAAGGATTTTCGATTTTTCCAATTCAAGAAGGATTCTCTTCCTACTCTAATTGAGGAAGTTTAGAAGGCTTCTACAACATATTTTGCCTATAAATAGACAGCTCTAACACCAAAAAAGGGGGAATTAGAAGGATCAAGTAGAATAAATTAGTAGAATTCTTTAGTTTTAGTTTTACTTTGTTTTTCCAGTTTTTTCTATTTTTAATTTTATTTTCAACTTTGTTTTAGTTTTTAAACATATTTAGTAAATAGTTTTTCTTCTTTTGCTAATGGATTCTTGAAAACTTATATTTTCATTGTTATGACTTAATTGAGCTTAATTTCAATATCGGTTGATTATTTCTTGGTTTTAAGCATATTCTCATCTTTGATTGTGTTAAGATTGATTGTTGGTTTATTGAATAAATAACTAAAAATTAATTTTGACATAATTATTGATTTGCATGTTCTTAGATTGGTTATTTAATATTTATGCATGATTATTATCCGAAATATGAGATAATTATGTGTTGATTTTATTGATCAATACTAAGAGAGGAGGAACTAAGAATAAATTGGAATTGAATTACTTGAAAAAGAGTTTAATGAATTTTTAGGAAGTTAAACTAGATTTTAATGCTGAGTATTATATTTGTCTATGAGTTTAATACTAAGAATGATATACTTGAATAAAGATATCTAGCTTTATTACTAGTTTTTTCATAATCACTGGTGTTTATATTGAATTTAAGTCACTACAATGAAAGTTAAGGTGAATAGTTCCTTTAGCAAGAGAATTTCAGTTATTATTTTGTTTTTAATTCATGTTAATTTAATTTTAGCTTTTGTTTTGTTTCATTGTTTATTTTGTTTAATTTTTGCTTTTAAATCAAAAATATTTGGAAAAAAATATCAGGTTGATTTAATTCATATATAGATATTATCCTCAGCAATCCATGTTCCCTTGGGTACGATATTTGGGGTCTTAATTTATATTTTTCTATATTACTAGCCGATCTAGTATACTTGCTAGACACCAGTCAAGTTTTTGGCGCCGTTGCCGGGGAACAGCGGTGTTGTTTATTTAATATCTTTGATTAAGTTAGTCTAAGATTTTGATTTTGATTTTATTTTTGATTTGGTGATTGTTCTTTTCAGGAACAATTTTCGACATTCTTCAAGATGATACAAGATGATGTCCAAAATTATGAATTGTTTCTTTTAAAATAATAAATGAATGATTTATAATAGAAAGAGAAGAAATAAAGTTATTGCGTGCACAATCCCAAAATTCTTATTCACCATCCCTTGTTAAAGAGTCTTATTCTCTTTGGGCTTTAAGAGTGCAGATGGAAGAATTAAAAAGAGAGAATCAAGAACTGCGATATTCAAAAGAGGTCTGTATCTCCGAGAATTAATGTCTCCATAACCAGCTTATATGTAAGGACGAGCAATTTTGGGCTGAAAAAGAAAAATAGAGGGCCACATAAGAGGTTGTTATCTCCAAAACTAAAGATGTTTGTGACTTGCTTAAAAGAAAGGAAAGGGAATTTTATGCTGAAAAAGAGGAGTGGAAAGCTACATTAAAGGCTCAAGAGGAAAAGTTTAGAATTCAAGAAGAAAAGATAAGGACTCAAGAAGAGACAATTAAGATTCAAGCAAATTTATTAAGGAATAAAGAGAAAGGAATTGAAGAGTTGGAATCTAACCTAGAACTTTTGAGCACTTCTATGAAATTTCAAGGTGATGATGGTAAGGAAAAGGAACCAAATCATTCATTAATGAAGGATAGGGAACAAGAGTAAAAAGTCATTTTTGAAGATAAGTCATGTGTTTATTTAGAGGATGTAGGATCTCTTGTAGAGAATTTATCACTAAAGGAGCAAGAAAGGAAAAATTCTCAAGTAGAGACACTGAATTCAGTCTGCTTGAAGGATTTATTTAGGTTAGAAGAGTCGGTAGAGTTCGTTATCAATGAACCAAAGGAGGAATCATACTTTATTAAAGACATGAAATTTCCAGCTTTGGTGAACTATGATAGGTTTCTTCTACTAATGGGAGAAAATGAAGAGCAAAGCCCGGAGAGACCTATATTTGGGTTACAAGCTTGACCTCCCAAGAGTGACATGAGTCGAGCTGGGACTCAATAAACCAGAACTTCTTCTCTAACTCTTCTCTTTAAATTTTCATTAACTTTTTTATGATTTATGTTTTGCATAATTTGTTTTGCCATTGTTTTTTTTTAAGTTTAATGCATATTTGTTATTGGTTTGTGTCTTTTAATTCATGAGTTTAAGATTTAGGTTTGAAAAAATAAGCTACTTATAATAATTTTTATACTTCATGATTAAATTGGGATTAGTAAGTGCTTCTAAAGTAATTAAAGAGCTAATATGAATTTATCAACAATTTTTTAGGTAAGTAAAATTGAACTTATCAAAGATTTATGAGTTGGTTAGATGTGAGTTTGATTTTAGTTGCATAAAGCTTCATGAACTTTGCATATGTTGAGTTAAGAGTGGACTTCAAATGGAATTTAATTAATTGATAGATGTGCATATTGTTTGGCGTAATTAACTTGGAGCTTGAAAAGAAGGAAAAGGCATAATTAACTGAGTATGAGTAAGATGGAACTATAACTGGTTTATATGGATCAAAAATAAAATTTTGGCTCCATTTTAGCATAAATTGGTTCAGCATGAATTTTACATGAGTGACGATTAAATTGTTGATTAAATATTATCAAGGAGGTGAGTTTAGGTGGCTTAATTGTGTTGTTGCTTTGTTGTGCAGGGAGTTTTGAATCTTAAAGAGCAATAGTGAGACCCGAAAAAAAATTAATTTTGAAGTTTAGCTACCCTATGCGTGCCTATGGGAAAATATACCTAGCTTCATGCATGGCTACATGAAAGGTGTTTGCTCAACCTATGCATGTATGCATGCCCACGTGAAAATCTTCAAAGGCTCCTGCGCGCCCGCGTGAGTGGAGACTGCCTGGTAGTAAGCTTGTACATGCCCACATCTTCTTTTCCCTCAACCAATTGCGCGCCCACATGAAGCTCATGCCTTCAGCTATGCACTGTCGCGTGATTCCTCCCTGCCCCCATGTGCGTCCACGTGTGGGTATGCCTACACCCACGCGTGGCCACGTGTGAGGGCACTGTCCCCATTTTAAATGCCCATTTTTTTTCTTTCCTTCTTTACATTTTCATTTTCTTTGCTCTTACCACTCCCCTCACTCATACATCACCCACCACAACTACATTCACTCACTTATACACACATCTCACTCACTCAAGCACACACCTCAGAGTTTAACTTCATTTTTTAATTATTTATATCCTCATTAATTCAAGTAAACACCCTATCACTTGTTCAATATTGCATTGTACTTGTATTTTGTTTCTTGCATTGATATTGAATAACCAAGTGCTGATATGATTGCTTAGAAGTTGATTTGTTTTAGGGATTCAGAATAAGGTTTTGGATAGAAAATTTTTACAGAATTTCTCATTGCTTCAAAGCTTTGAGGGACGCTGCCCCTCCGGAACCCCATAAGGGGTGTCGCCTCTTAACCCCGCCCACTAACTGGCTAGTGGACCACCATGTTATCTAATCCTAGCAACTTAACTTTTATTCAAGTCATTACCTGGCCTCTTTGATACATCATTTTATATATATATATATATACACATTAAGTTGAGCATGATTTAAAAATGACTTGATTTTTGTTCATATATTTATGATTCATGGCATGGCTAGTTGAGACTCTTGTGATAAAAAATGTTACACTTCATTCTTACCCAAGCACACACCTTTTTCACTAAGGCACACACTTAGTTTTTCATTTGCATGATTTACTTGATGAGCTTAATTCAAATAAATTGGTGTAGGTTTCATTAGTGTTGAATATAAGTTTGCTTAGAGATTGATTTTTAGTTATGCATTGCATTTAATCTTAGCTACTTATTATTTGACATTGAACTTTATTGTTGACTTGATGTAGGTTGCGAATGCATTTATAATTGGATTATTTTATTTTGTGCTTACTATAACCAATTAAAATCTTTCTCTTCTTTTATTTAAAGCCTAACTATTACCAATTATCTTTACATTTGAGATTCTGCACCACACATTGTCCACCTCGTAACATATTGATATCATGCATTGAAAACTTAAGTAAGTTGGCCTAGTTGCATTTCTTCACTTAGATACCATGTATATTAAGTCTTGTTTATTGCACTAGATTGGATTTAAAGGCATGATTGCTTGTTAACTCAAGTTCATTGGACCCATGCTTTATTTTTGGCTTGATTATGGTTCTAAGTGTGGTGAGCTTACATTTTTTCTTGGGCACTAACTTGTTTCTTAAAAGTTATGTAGTGAGCTGACATTTTTCATTATTTGCTGAGGACAACAAGATGTTAAATAGGGGGATAGCTCAGCTGAGCTAGTTTTTGAAGATCAAACTAAGGGAGTCTTCTTACCTTGCTCATTTTCTTACTCATGAATTATGTTGTTTTGTTTGTTTTAAATGTTCAGTCTAGTTTAGTTTGCATGTTTAGTTTTATTTTGCATGTTAGTTTAGTTAAATCATTTATCATATATTGTACATTTAGTTTAGTTCACCCTAGTTTTTTTTCTCAAAAAATTGAATATTTTGAACTTAAATTTAGAATGTGCAATGTTTAAAATTCTTGTTTAGCAGTAGAACAAGTATATTGTTTAATGAATTTTTGACTAGTTTAATATTCAACTTGATAAATATTTGTTAGTTTCCATCTTTTTGAGCACTTAAGACCTGTTTTTGAACTTAAAGAAAAACAATGCATTGAAATAGTTAAGTGATGAATTTTAGAACACTAGAACCTTCCTCATCACCCTTTAAAGTATAAAAGCAACTCAATTCAAGCTAAAAAGTGATATAGGCAATATTTTTTGATGAAGCCATATCTTAACTTATTTTCCTACCCTTTATGCATATTTATCCATTGTTAGCCATTTTGAGCCTAATGAGGTATGCTTAATGAGTGCCATATTTATTTTTCTTGTTACACTAATTTATTTTACCATATAGCCTAAAAAGCTTTTGTCTTCCTTTCTAGAATTGGTCACTCTAGGATTGGATGGATTAATGGGAATTGAGTATATTGATGGGTGTGATAAGGTATTTTGGACTTTATTATCAATAGCTATTATTGAAGTCAAGTGAATAGTGAAATATTAGCTTGTATTTATCCATGTTAGTGTATTGCCAACATCAAAGCTAGTATGGAAAAAAAGTGAAAAAAAGGAAAAAATGAAGAAAAATAGAGAGAAAAGAAAAAAAAAAGAAAAGAAATAAAATATTGAAATAAGCTAGTATGTATGGCAAAATCTTAAGTGTGGGGTACTTATAAGGAAAAACAGTTATGACTTCTTAAAAGGGTATGAATTGTGAAAGTAAGAGAGTTTCAAGTTGTGTTTTCTCTTATAAGAGCTTTGAATTGTGAAGGGTTGGGAAATTTTGGCTAAATTCTTTATTGTTTAAGTTAATGGCATGAAATTTGTGAATTGTTAGTCTATTTTTATCTTAGAGTGGCTATTTTTATTGTTGATCTTTTATCCATTCTTTGATAACCTATACCTTAGCCCCATTACAACCTTTAAAAGACCTAAGTTATTCTAAGTTTTATTTTTGAGTTGTTTAGCGAAGATAACCTTCTGGTTCCGGTGCTAAAGGAGAGGCCTATAGTGTTTCTAGAGTTTCAAGTGTGAAACCATGTGTATACTTATGTGTACATTCATTCTAAACTTGGCTATGAATTTGCATTGGTGTTGTGGATTTTGAAAATGCTTAAAATGTTTTGGTCTTGCACACACATAAAAAAACTAACTCATATTATCTTGGTTGAATTTATTTTAGTTGAAAATTTTATTAAGTGCTCTTATTAATTGTTAAACTTGGTTTTGAAATGCATGATTCTTTATTTGAGTTTGATTATTTTGAGGAGTTGGATTATTCTAATTTACTCGAGGGCGAGCAAAGTCTAAGTCTGGGGTATTTGATAAGGGTCATTTATATGATGTTTTTAGTATGTTTTCAGGTATTTAATTGAGTTAATTTTATGTTAATTAGGTTTAATTTGAGTTTAATTTGTTAATTTTATATTTTTGGAGTTAATTGTAATTTTTGGTATTTTTTACGGTTATTTTGTTAAGAAAATGACTTAATTGTAAAAAGGCAAGTAATTGTGGGCAAAAAAATTGTAAAATTGGAAAATTCATGCAAGATAATTGAAGTGAGGTTCAAAAGTTCAATGTGTGGTCGTTTGTCTCAAAGAAGAAAAATATGTGTGGCTGTGTGTTCTCAAGGATTGCTTATAAGCATGGCCATGTGAATGTTTTCAAGAGAAATTGCATGGCCACGTGAAAATGAACTAAGAAGAATGCATAGCCACGTGAAATTTAACAAAGGGAGATGCATGGCCACGTGATTTTTTTCAAAGGATTTTGAGTGGCCACGCATAAGTAACTCCCATGAAGCGAAGGATTTTTTATTTTTCCAATTCAAGAAGGATTATCTTCCTACTCCAATTGAGGAAGTTTAAAAGGCTTCTACAACATATTTTGCCTATAAATAGACAGTTCTAACACCAAAGAATGGAGAATTAGAAGGATCAAGTAAAATAAATTAGTAAAATTCTTTAGTTTTAGTTTTACTTTGTTTTTCCAGTTTTTTCTATTTTTATTTTTCTTTTCAACTTTGTTTTAGTTTTTTTTTCAACATTGTTTTAGTTTTTAAATATGTTTATTAAATAGTTTTTCTTCTTTTGCTAATGGATTCTTGAAAACTTATATTTTCATTGTTGTGACTTAATTGAGCTTAATTTCAATATCGGTTGATTATTTCTTGGTTTTAAGCGTATTCTCATCTTTGATTGTGTTGAGATTGATTGTTGGTTTATTGAGTAAATAACTAAAAATTGATTTTGACATAGTTATTGATTTGCATGTTCTTATATTGGTTATTTAATATTTATACATGATTATTATCCGAAATATGAGATAATTATGTGTTGATTTTATTGATCAATACTAAGAGAGGAGGAACTAAGAATAAATTGGAATTGAATTACTTGAAAAATAGTTCAATGAATTTTTAGGAAGTTAAACTGGATTTTGATGTTGAGTATAAGATTTTTCTATGAGTTTAATACTAAGAATGATATACTTGAATAAAGATATCTGGCTTTATTACTAGTTTTTTCATAATTACTGATGTTTCTATTGAATTTAAGTCACTACAATGAAAGTTAAGGTGAATAGTTCCTTTAGCAAGAGAATTTCAGTTATTATTTTTTTTAATTCATGTTAATTTAATTTTAGCTTTTATTTTGTTTCATTGTTTATTTTGTTTAATTTTTTGCTTTTAAATCAAAAACATTTGGGAAACAATCTCAGGTTGATTTAATTCATACATAGATATTATCCTCAACAATCCATGTTCCTTTGGGTACGATATTTGGGGTCTTAATTTATATTTTTCTATATTACTAGCCAATCTAGTACACTTACTAGACACCGGTCACGTTACCTGCATCATCTTTCCATCCAAAATGAGAGAAAAAAAGCCCAGTTTAAGGAAGTTCAGGGGTAAAAAAACTTAAAAATCAAAATGCAAGGACAAAATCACACTTTTTCATAAATAAGGGAAAAATAGTCTCTATCCAAAAGGAAAACCCATACTTTAGTTCCTATACTTTAACGATTGTATACATTAAATCCTTATAATTTCAAAACTACCTATTGGGTCCCTGAGTTTTTCGCATAAAACACTTTAAGTCAAAAATGGATAACATTTATGAAAATGTAATACATGCACAGTTAAAATCACATAAACTCATTTTAGAAATATTATAAGACCCACCAAAAATTAAAATAATAAAATAAACTACATATTAGATTATTATGTGTAATTATGGGATAATTTATGGGAAATAAAAGGAAAAATCCCAAATTGCATCTTTAAACCATAAAAACCAGAAGCCTTACATCAAAAAAATTAAGGCTTCCTCTAGTAATTGTAGCTCTTTAGGTCTTCACGCATCCAATAATGATGTAAATGCATTACAACCAGTATGTATGTGTCTAAAAAAAGCTCGATTCATGTTGCAAAAGAAAAATCTAGGAAGATACTACTGGAAATGCAATGTAAGAAATGTAAGTTGCACTTTAATTGTTTAGGCAAAAATTTAATATTGTTTGTATAGGATTGTCAATTTTTCATTGGAATGAAATTAAATTGGATACTGCAAGTATTTGAAGTTCTTATAGGTGCAATGAAAATGATAGCTAAGCCATCTAAAGGAGAAGGGACCAGTAATAACCAAAATGTAAGAGCATTTGAACCTTCTACACAAGTCTAGCTGAATCGTATAGAGACTTTAATTGATTTCAGGAGAGTTAAAATCCTACAATGTCATGATTCAATCAAAGAAATTGATATAAAGATTGGGGGTACAAATAGAGAAATGGGTATGATAAAGACGGGGTTTGTGTTTGTCATGGTTGCCTTTTTTTTGGTAAAACTGGTTGCTTAGATATGATTTCACCAATAAATTTTGAAACCAATCTTTATTTTGTTGTAGTGATTTTTAGGTTATTTATTGTAGTGTTTAGGGAATCTTAAAAAATCAATAACATCCTCAATTGGGAAGTTGTAAATGTAAGTAACTGTTTGATCATAGAGCAAGTTGGTACTTAAGTTGTAAATGCAAGTATCCTATATGATTTTTTAATGAGATGTGAGACCCCAAGATATACCTTGGAAGAATTAGAGCAAGTGATTGTATGAGTTCTAGTGTAAAAGAGCAGTAATTGTTGTAATGCCTCGACAATTCTGAAGGTGTGGATAATACCACAGTAGATCAAGAAATTTACCAAATGTCAATTTTTAACCCAAGTAGTTAATAGTTAACTCTAACTAAATAATTAAGTCACAAATGAAGTTAACTAAGGTTATTAAGTCGGATCAATGTCAATTACGACAATTAATCAATGAACATTTAAATTATTGACAAGGATTAGAAAATTAGAATTAATTTGAAAATTTTGAGATAGAAAAAAATAAAACAAATAAAAATATTAATATGAAGATTTTATATGAGAATTATTTTTGGCTTTCAAGGAAATATCTCAAACCAAATTAAACCATAACCAAACAAATAAATAATATACATATACATTTAAAAAAAAAGAAATGGGAGAGAGAAAAATCAGGAAAAAAGGAGAGAGAAAGACGAGGAGGCAGAGAATGGGCTGCAAGCATCAGTGATAGCCCGACATTGTCCTCCACTGCATCGGCTAACCACACCATCGTCTTCTTCTCTCAATCAGCCACCAATCACCAACTCTATTTCCTTTATTTTCTCTTTTTCCATTAAAACCCAAAAGCTTCAATTCATAATTATGACCATTTCTGACGTTAGGTGGTAGCATGAACACCACCAACAGACTCCTGAAGGTGAGGCACTCCTCCCTATACCCACTAATCCTCCTCACACGCCGGCAATAAGGAGATCAGAGTTGGGTATGTCGAGAGCTTCCGGCGAAGATTTCAGCTAAACCACACCATGTTAGGGCATCTAACTAATGATTATAGGATCCTGGTACTCTGAGCTTCACGATGGTAGTAGTGGTGTTCGACAAGGCTCTAGTGGCTGCCGATCTAAGTTTAACTTGTGTGAAATCAAATTGAAATTTTTAGATATCGACTCTAACTAGTAAGTATTGTATTGAACTTGTTTTTTCCTCAATTATTATGACTATATAGGTGTATTAAGAGCAGTGAAATTGCCAATTACTTAGTTTATTAGTAAGCTGGTATTAAATCGCCAAATTAGATATTATGTGAGTTAAATTGCATAATTAGATACATTATTTCTAACAGTAAATTCAGAAAAATGCTAGATTAATTGGCCAATTAATGTGATAAATGAGATTTTAAAGTTATAATAAGATAAATGAAATATTTTATTGAACAAAAATTGGGAATTTCTTATGAAATTGCGATCTTAACCAAATTGTAGGAATTTTTATAAATGTTTTCAATTTGATAACTTTCGTTAAAATTAGCATAAATAATATAAAAAATTATAATTTTGATTATGAAATCGCTTTATGAATGTTGAGAGAAAATAATGGAATTTACTATATGTAAGTTGTTAATTCTAAAATGATATTATGTGATGTATGTTTAAATGGAGAGTAAGTTAAATTTGGTAAAATGCCAAGCATGCTTGATAAGAAAACGAAAGCTTGAACTCACCTGTATTATGCTATATAACATTAAACTAAAAGCCCATACAAAATGAGCACCTAGGAAAAAAAGGCCATATGCAGATAATGGTTTGGTATTGCTACCGCACATGGCTTTGAGAATCATGATGATATTACAGAAGAATGTCTTTATCAGAATATTTTTGCTTATATATATATATATATGTATATGTATATAGGTAATATGCATATTAATAAATGTCTCTATGTTTGAGTATAAACAAATAAATTAGATTGTGCTTTAATGTAACAATTTAGACACAAGAAATAAAAATGAACAAATTTCGTATCTTCAAGTATGTTTATGGACTAAATAGTATATCATCTATGATATGTGAGTAAAGTGTGTAGATTCATGGATAATCTTGAGTATGTTTAAATAAGTAGTGACTTGTTGAACAATATGCAATTTAATTACAAGTGTATTCAATTTTGTGAATGACGGGAAATGGCTTTTGATTGACAATTGTGGTCTAAGAATCTAAATTGAAAATAGAACTTAATTATATTGCCTTTAGTAATCTAGATAGGAATTGAAGAAATAAGATAAGGTTGGCATGTCAATTAAAGATCTAGTAATACTACGTCATAACATATTTATCGAATTGAATGGCTCAGAGAGTTCATTTCTAGTGTATAATATTTGAGTTTATGGACTAAATGGCTCCGAGATCTCAGTCCCAATATATTAATATTTAAAATCAAAAAATGATAACATATATGTAAATAGATCGAATGGTTTTAAGAACTCGGTCCCATATTTAAAATCTCACTTATCTGGCTCAACACAATTCCACTGGATTATACTAGGGTAAATACCGAAAATGAATAAGTGAATAAAATTTTATAAAATCCCTTTAACAAACATTAGCAAATAGCTTGTAAGATTTGTATTGCTATTAATTATGCATTACATAATTTGGAATAATTTAATATAATTAGGGATATACATACATACATGTGTGTGTGTATGTGTGTGAGTTTAAGACTTGATGTTCATATCTAACTGGTTATATTTAATGAATAATTTATGCGAATTAAGAATTTGATTTTGAAAATGATAATTAAGTTGGATTTGAAAAAAATTATACATGTGACAAAAATGCTTATAGTGTATTATCAAAAAGGTGAATTATATTGTATAATCTTATATTTATAGGCAAAAAGGTTAGTCTAGATTTAAATATTATGGTTTAGTTGTAAATTATGGTTCTTTTGCTTATTTTATGTTTACCATATATCTTATTTATACACAACTTAAATTGTTTTGTAAATTAGGATTGGTAGTGTATGTAATCTACTCAAATGAATTGTTAATGTCATGCTTGAATTTATGGTACTGTAACATGAGTTTAGTAACTAATAGTTGTAATTAAGTTATTAGCTTATGATGTTACTAATGCAGATAAATTCTATCTTATATGTAATAATTTAGAATATATATATATATATATATATATATATATAGAGAGAGAGAGAGAGAGAGAGAGAGAGCTGCGAACAAGTATAAGGTTAGGCGAGCGGATTGCTTGAAATTGTATAGGTGGATTTGCCATGGAGGATGGGAAAAGCTTGTCTTGGAGTTTATTTTGGAGCTTTGGAGTTAGTTATGTGACTTTAAAAGTGTAAATAAAATTTTCTCTATAGGAGGTTAGGCAATATTATAGGAAAACTCTGTCAAAATATTTATAAGAATGAATAATAATAATTCAGTGTATTTCAAATTTAAAAACAAATTTTATTATTCAGATATTTGTAGATCACAAGATAGTTGTAACATTCCTATCTAGGTCGTTTATCGGACCGGGTATAGGATGTTACAACTATGTAGTGGGGATGTAACCACTATAAGAAAAATACTATTTACCAACGAAAATTGCCAATGAAAAATGTTGGTTTTTTGTTAGAAATCAAAATTAATGACAGAAAGTGTCATTAGAGATATGAGCGTTGTGAAATTTTTCGATGGAAAATCAATTTTGCTGTTAAATTTACCAACGAAAATTAATTTTTTTCATTGGAAAATTCACCCACCAATACAAAAAAAAATTCACAATGATGCCATCTGTCGTTAACAATTATTACAGATTTTTAATTATTGTTTTTATGTCATCAGTAACCTCAAGGTGAACTTACATATTTTTAGTAACCATGTTTGGTTCCATTATGCATGATGATAGTACAAGCCAAATTTCTTTCTTTACTTGTAATAAATACGACAAATACCAAGCACACCATAATCCAAATTTGAAATTTTTATTATGTTATATCATCATTTTATACAAATGAGAAAAAGTTATCTAATTTAACAATTTACATACTACTTGACTTAGAAAAAACAAAAACAATAACAATATCCATTCATATCAATCACACAACCTTCAAATGAAATGCTATTGACTTAGAAATTCAGGAACAGGAATAAAGATCTGACCCACCCAAATTTTTATCAAGTGTTTTTGTGAACTGATTAACAACAGAAGGAACCTTCAGGCGTTGCTTCAAAATCCTCTATTTCCTCTGAATACAAACAACATGAGGCCACTGGACAAATCCAATTAAGTCCTTTGGTGGCAATGCACCCCTAATCCCAAACTATTTTGGCTACTTCTCAAACAGAGGGTTGACAACCTTTTCCTACAATTACCAAGTTACTATGATAAATTAGTTTAAGTAAAAATACATCAAGCAACAAACTGGATAGAGGTTACTTATAGGTTTCTTCTTTGTTGATACATAGAGCTTAACGCCTCTTTTGGGAGCCTGTAAACATTTAAAGACCACTTAAATAAACAAATGAACAAAGAACATAACCTGAACCATTTAAAAAACCACATACAATTTAAATAGCAATTATATATATACACACACACACCTACACACACACACACATACATATGTATGTATTTATAGAGTTGAGTGGTTATAAATCCAAATTTTCCATCAAAATCAACAACTTTAAGCTTGCAAAAAACAATTAGTAGCCAAAAAGAAAAACAACAATCATCATCAGATTCAAGCTAACATAATGTGAAATCTGGATAAGCTATCTTTTCTTCGAAACAAGTTGTTTCTATTTAAAGTTGTCTACTTTAACAACAGAGTTGAAAATCAAGCTCATTTTAACAAATGTAAACTACTTGAAAGAGCAAAATCACACAGATATATTGAATTGAAAATCGATATTACTTTAAAAAAATTCAAAGATTTCTTAATCAACAAACACACTAAACGAGAGGTCAGGTGGCTTTCTCTAAATAAGAAGTCTTTCAAAGCAATGGTCCATCTTCACGATTCTAGGACAACATTTCTATCTGTGATCAGAGCTTTGAATTATTATAAACTATTAACACATATATGGTATAAAAAAATAAAGAAGACAAAAAGAGGAAAAAAAGCCTAGGTGTTTCAAAATTTTAGTAAATTGTTAACCCAAAAATGAGTGCTTTAGATGTATAAAGTGTGAAGCAGATAAAATTTCAAATATCATAACAAATTTTTGACATGAAAATAAATTATCAATTTACACCATAGATAAATATATTTATGATTAATATCTCAAATAAAAAATTTCTTTTATCTAGATTTTTATGATACTATTTGGTAGAAAGATAGAACTACCAAACATTTGGTGAGCACACGCAAGTCTGAATTAGAATTTGCAATTTATACAAGAAATATCTTTAGCCATTAAGAAAATTGACAAGAAACCATATACTATATTAAATTGAATGATCATAATATTATTAATACAAATAATATAAAGTCATGGCTTAGAGAATTTTGTAAATTTCACATGCAAAAGTAGAGATCATATTTGTGCAGGTCTATTACTCTTAACTACTTGTACAAAATTTGTGGATCTGTGAGGAAAAACACCAACAATTTGGGCTTAATTATGTCACATTCGTATCCAATCATCCCAACAAAATCGATGTAGCATGGATAACCTACCATATATCTAAGTCAAGAATTTAAATAATTTAAAGAACGGTTACTCCTACATTAGATTCTCATCTAAAAAACATACCAAGCTATTACCTTTAGACATTGCTAGAGATTTAAGAACAATCTTGTAGCTTAATGTGTAGCTTCCACTCATCATAACCAAAGCTAGCCTGTTGCTGATACTCTCATGAGTCTTCTTGGCAGCCACCATGGTGGCAGCAGTCATTGTGATACAACAAATGCCACCCGTTACAAATAAACCAACAACTCACAGCAAGAAATCAAAACTTAAGCTCCCTTTTCATAAAAGTAGGAATTTAACTCTATAAAACAACAAATTTACCTAAATTTATAAAGATTAATTACAAATATCATCACTTAATTGGTTATTATTGTTCTAATTATAATCATTATTATACTTTTTAACCACTATAATCTATATCTGAGGGTTTTAGTAATTTGAACTTTGCTAGAGTGGGTTGATTTTCATAAACTTAGGCACTATAAAAGGTACTAATCCTTTCAAATTTCCAAGAATGTACCACACCAATATCATCTCCAGTACAGCATGGGCCTGCAGTAGTTGAGTCACTGAGTTCAAACATTCCAAACTTTTCACATAAAGTCTGAAAAATGAAAATTGCAGACAATTGATTGGTTTTAGATGTAAAACTTAATCCGTATAACAATACTGGCTAAACGTTTTTAGTATTTAATGTTCTAATTAGTATTTGATGTTTGTAAGTTTTGTCATTGATATTAGAACAGAGAGGTTACCAACAAATCGAAATGCAAAAACACAACCAAAAACCTTGCCTAACCCAAAATTGCAACATCAATATCCTAAAAATTAATAACTATTGCAACCAAAAAATAACAGGACCCAGCATTAAGCCTCAAAAACTAGATTCCAATAACATCAACCAACACAGAGGATCTAAAACCCATATCACCTGCCAGATTTGAGGAAAAAAATCAAAAATAAGAGCACAAAACTAACTATACTCAGAGACTCATAAAAAAAAGAGAAAACAAACTCATAACCAGCCCTCTAAAAATTATCCAACCACAACCCAGAACTGCAAATTTGTTCTCCTTATAAATATGATTAGAAAAAGAAATAAAAAAGAAAGAAACAATCTTGATTGAGAAGAAAATAAATTCAAAATATTAAAACCTAAGATTTGGAGCCAGCTGCAAGAAGATTATCAGTGGAACCTCCTAAAAATGAAGTTAAAAATATCTTCTTTTATGTTTATAGAAAAAACCTAAGAATCAAACAAATTATTCAATGGATATAAACATTTATGCAGACCCATTCCAATTCAAATAAAATATCAAAAAGACCCAAAAAAATTTTGGTAGGGTTAGGTTTCGAAGGAATGAGAACCAAATAAAATCAAATTGCTTACCAATTTTATTTGATCGATTAGCTAACAGAAACGTAAATTCCCAAAATATCTCATTCTTTAATCATGAAAAAGTGCCATATTTTCCTATTCAATGGAAAGAAGATCAGAAATAAAGGGATATTCAACTGGTATCAAAGGAGACCTATAATCGTCAATTGCATGGTGCTCTAGACCGATTGAACCAGCAAAAAATAAACCTAGATCTTGTAAAATCAAGAAAATAGAAATAGCTATGAGATAAACTAGAGAACAATCGAAGCTTCTACTAATGTAATTTCTGTTAGATTAGTTTAGTTTAGGTTTGGAAGTGCGATAGAATAGGATTTTGCATTTTTTTTTGCAAAAAAAAAATTGTTTTTTCATCTTTTGGTTTATGTTTTTTTTTTCATCTTTTGGTTTTATATAGGTATAGTAATTTTGTGTTTTATTTTTATAAAATAAAATAAAAGAGACTTATTTTAGGGATGATCGCGGGGCGGGACAGGGGCGGGGAGTGGCTGCCCACCTACTGTCCCGTGCAAGAGCGGAGCGGGGACCGATAGTATTTCGGGGGAAAAATATCCCCTGTCCTCATCCCCGCGGGGATCCCCATCCCTACGAAAATCCTCGTCCCCGTATAAAAAATATTTTTATTTTTTAAAAAAATTTAATTATAACTAAAATATAACATTTAATAATTAATTATAATTGAAATATAATATTTAATAATTAAAAATATAAATTCAATTACAAATCAAACTAATATAAATTTTAACGATTGATAAAATTAAAATTAAATATAATTTAAAATTAAATTATATAAATATAATTAAATTTAGTAATTAAATTTTGGAGGCGGAGAAATTTCGGGGCGGGGACCACAATTCCCATCCCCACCCCGAATTCTAAGCCGGGGAATAATTTTTCCCCGTCCCCATCCCTACGGGGGAATTTTTCGGGGCGGTTCCCCATTGGAGATGAGGATTTTTCGCCCCGTGATCATCCATAACTTATTTTTGGGGTAAACATAGTGAGGTCCTGCTATTTTTTAAGACAGTAACCATAGGGAAATTCTACATTTATAGACGAAAATTAATTTTCATTAATAAATTTCCTACGAAAAATTATTTCCGTTAGTAAATTCCGTTCCCAATTTTTACCTCCAATCATAAGCGCCTACTTTTATGACGTTCTTCATTTCGTCACTAAATTATAGCGCTAAAATTTACCTCCATTTTTAAATACGTAAGACAACGGATTTTAAATTTTGTCGCTAAAAACATATTTTTCTTACAATTTTACCTACGAAAAGTAAATTCCACTAGTAAATAACTATGAAATTTGATTCCATCAGTACATAACTATGGAATTTGATTTCGTCGTGAAATTTCTATCGATAATTTGATATTTTCTTGTAGTGAATCGGGATTTCTGCAAATGTTGAGGGTATTTAGTAAATTTTGCAAATTATGATAAACATGTATATGATTAGGGATTAAATTGAAGAATGAAATGAGAATTTAAGTGAATAGGTAACTAGAAGTGCAGAGAGGGATTTAGTGTAAATTAACCAAGGATCTAAAATTTTGACCAATGAGCTAGTAACACCATTTTTCTCTAGAATTCTCCCTTATTAATAGGAGCAAAAAAATGTACTTTAGATAAAGTGTTAGCTAGCCATACCATTAAAAACTTCAGATTTTTCTTGTGTCCTCTTCATAACACATTTTTAAAATTATGCTCTTGGTGGAGGCGATTCGAGAGAGAGAGAGAGAGAGAGAGACAAATCTTGTATTATGCTAGTGAACAAAGTGAGTAATTTAATAACTTCAGCAAAAAAATTTCTTTCTTTCTTCTTCTCTATTCTTTTATCATGTAAATTGGAAAGTGCATGTTAGATTTTTGAATGCTTACTTTGTGGTATTTTATGATACGAGCTGAAGAAAAAGTTAAAGATAAGGGATAGGAGAAGGTTTGAGCAAGAAAAGGGAAGAACAAGTCAAAGTATTGGAGAGTTTGTTTTCTTTATATGTATGTGGTTGACTTTGTTGCTAGAATATGTAATTAAATGTTTAAATGTTATATGGATGAGAATTTGATAGTAAAGTATGCAAAAATGAAGAAAGTGGAAAGAAAAAGTTAGTAGAGAAATTCTGATGTAGAGAACCCTAATGTTTAGAGTCTACTCGGCTGGATTAGTATTCAATCCTTCTGGATTGAAAATGAGTAAGAACCCAGCTAGATTTAAAGCATTTAATCTAATCTGGTTGATTGCTCTTTCTGGGTACAAAACCATACCCACCCGATTTGATTGAGTCTAATCTAGTTGGTTACCTCCCCTATCCAACTTATTAATGAGTTTTATACATCCAAAGGTTCCCAAACTTGAATTCAACATCCTTAAATGTTCATTAAACTTTACAAACACATCTTTAAGGTCAATATATGATGTAACGAACATGAAACGAGTGATTAAATATTAAATTATAAATTTTAATAAAGGCATGCAAAGTGAATTATTAGAGCATACATGGTTTTTATTATATTTTTGTAAGTTGTAATCTTAATGCATACATTATTGAATTATATATTGAGTGTTTAAGTGCAATTGAACATAAGTATTATATTGATAGTGATATGTTGGTATTGTTTTATGTTGTTAAGTGATTAATAATTAAATGCTCATTAGTGTATTGTATGTAAAATCAATGAGCGATTAAAGTCTTAAGGAGACCCTGAATTTTACATAGTAATGGATAAATAGGTATGCCTATAAATGACAATAATTATAGCTGCTAGTGTTGATTCCGAAGGGTGCCTAATGTTTGATATCTATTGGTATCTAATGATTCGAGACTTATGTCTAGTATTTGATACTACTTGCCAGTATCTAGTGATTGTTCTCGTTATCCACCATTAATGAGAACTTAGGCTATAGATGAGTCTCTAATTGAATAATAATGTTAAGTGGTTTATTATTAATAGTGCAAAAGATTTAGTGACTCATTGTAATGCTAGTGCTTCCTATTGATATTGCTGGTGTGATTGATAATGGAATTGATATGCTATCTAATGCATCTAATTATTATTATTAATAGAACCATTTGTTTAATGCATCTAATTATTATTATTAATGGAACCATTTGTTAATTAATTTATGCGTTAAATAAAGTGTTTATCAAAGTATATTTAATTATTAAAAGTTAATATGTGACATTTGTATTTGCTTATTGTATTATTTATATTTGTGACTTCGTAAAGAAGTCAATTGTATTGGTTTACTCTATTGCTCAGTGCGGGTATTTTTCCTATGTAAGTACTCAAGTGTAGCAGCATCAGGTTTCTTATCGACATCTGCAAGCCACGAAGGGTAAAGCTTGAAGTCTTATTTTTTTATTACATAATTTTGTAATGTATAGTGTAAAGAATATGCAGCATGTATAAGGAACAAGTTGTAAGGCCCCAAGATGTAGCTTGGGAGGAATTGAGCAAGTAAGTATACGAGTTTTAGTGAAAAATAGCAGTAGTTATGTTATAGGGACAGGATCGGTATATTTGTAATTGTTGAGAGCATGTAAGTGATTGAGTAATTAGTAATTTATGCATAAAAGGAAGGATTAAATTAAAAGAGAAAATGATAATTTAAAGTGATTGGTAACTAATAATTACAAGAAGGATTGAATGTGAATTATCCAAGGACCAAAAAGTTACACCAATGAAAAAGTGACACCAAGTATATTCTAGAGTGCTTGCTTCATTAATTGAAGCAAATTTTTTTCTGCTTTTGAAAGGGGATGGTTGACCCTTTTTCATGAAAGAAAATTTCAGATTCAACTTATTCCCTTCTTTCTCTCCAAAGCTTCCAAAATTCTGCATTTTTGGGGAGTGATAAGTGATAGAGAGAGTGAGTGAGTTCCTGCAGCTTAAGGATTAAAGTGGAAAAAGTAGTTTATTAAATAGTTCTTCTTCTTCTTCTTCTTCTTCTTCTTCTTCTATTGGTAAGTAAAATTAAAGTATAAGTTTAGATTTTCTTTATGGAATATTGAATGATATTTTGTGTTGATAGCTAGAGAAGAAAAGAAGAATAAAGACAAATGAAAATAGAAGGTGTAGCGAAGAAAAGGAAAGAGCAAGCTTCAAGAGGTATGAGAGTTTTTATAAATGTGTTTATGCTTGATTTGATTGTTGATGTATATACTTAAATGTTTAAATGATATGTGGATGAGTGTTAGAGGTGAAAATATGCATAAGTAAGGAAGTTATTGAGAGAAGGAGGTTAGATGGTGGAATCTATTGTAGGAGGCCTTAAACCCGTAAAGCTTGTTTTGTTTATAACTAGAGTTAGATAGCTCCAATTTGGATGATTCTAAAGGAAGCATAAACTAGACTTGTAGACCTCAATTTTGTATGCAAAGGTCGAATTATGGTTTTGTCTCTAAGATTAGTAAAAATGGGTTTAAAGTAGGGTGTTGGTAGTGAACCTATCAACTAAAGCAATTTAGACAATTTTGGTGATAACTTTTGTTCTAGATTTCTAAATGAATTGATTTTTATGCCTATAGAAACTAGAGACATAATGATTAGAAGCAACTTGGTCTAAAAACCATGTTTATCCTGTTGTAATAGTTGTACAAAGTAGACCAGAGAGTGGAGTGTATGAAAGTCTGGTTTCCAGAATCAACCCGGCTGGATTGATTGCCAATATAGTTGAGTGGTAAAGCTTCTAGACTTAGTTTGGGATACCACCCAGTTGGATTGACTATCAATCTAGTAGCATACCTCACCTTTTGGACCGAATTACAGTAGCTTACTTGACTAGATTAAAAATCAATCTAGTGCGATCACCTGGAATTTCCCTTAGCTAGCTAGATTGATTAGTCTGTTTGGGTATAAAACCATACCCGTCCGACTATATTGAAGTCAAATCCAGTCAGCTACCTCCCCTGCCTAGCCCATAATGAGTTTTATGCCTCTATAAATTTCCAAACTTGAATCGAACATCCTTGAATGTTCATTCAATCTTATTAATACCTATTTAAGGTCAATGTATAATGTTATGGACATGAAGTGAGTGATTAAATATTATAGTATGCATCTTAATAACATGCATACAAATGAATTATAAGTGCATAAGTGTTTATTTATATGCTTTTGCTAGTGATAAGTTCATAGTATGTATGCCTGAATTTATAATTTAATTATTGAGATTATTATGCATAAATAGTTATATGAATCTTTTAATGTGGCATGCTTTAAAATGTATGATGAATATATACACATAAGAGTATTGAATGTAATACTAATGAACAATTAAAGTCTACATGAGAGCCTAAATTTCACATAATAATGGATAGATAGGCATGTCTATAAGGGATAGTGATTGCAGCTACTAGTGTTGGCACCAAAAAGTGTTTAGTGTTCAATGCCTTTTGGTATCTAATGATTCGATACTTATGTTTCTAGTATATGATACTATTTGCTAGTATCTCGTGTTTCCCGTTATCCACCATTAATGAAAATTTAGGCGGTAAAGATGTTCTAATTGAATAATAAGGATAAATGTTTTATTATTAATAGTGTAACTAAGTTAATGGTCCATTATAATGCTAGTATTTCTTATTAATATTGTTAATGTGATATCGTGATGATGAATTAGTTAATTCATTCGTGAAATGAAGAGATTATTAATATATGTTTAGTCACTAAATGTTGCATTAAGATATTTTGTATTGGTTTATTGCTTTATATATATTTGTGACTTAATATAAAGTCTATGACATTGTTTATCCCCCCATTGAGTCATTGCTCAGCATAGGTGTTTCCTGTGTAGGTTCATAGGTATAAAGAGGTCAAGTTTTCGAGTTCAACATCTGAAGGCCACAAAGGGAGAAGTTTGAAGTTTTGATTTTTGGTATATAATTATGCTTTTATAGTGTATACAATAAAGGACATGTAATGTGCATAAGTGAATGGGGAATGCAATGGAATTAATTTTTAAAATTGTATATACCCATACATATAGTTATGTTATATAAATGAGATATGTAATTAGAGTAGTGGAAATAATTATAATAATATCTTTGCATGACTAAGGTAATGTAAAGACCTTGTAATTTAGATATAATTTCATTGAACTTAATTTAACAAAGATAAAACATAAGATGGAAATTATGAGGTCTTGTAGCGCTCTCATATTCCTTATAGGGGTTATGAGGGTGTTACACAAGTAATGTAAAGATGTTATAAATATTTTTGAAATAGTATATGTATTTGCATATTATGATATGAAAATTGTATATAGAGTTGAGCAAAGTAATTTTAATAAAAGAGATATGAGTAAGACAATGTAAAGAACTTGTGAATATGATGTAATTCTATTTAATTTAATTTAAAAGAAATAATTTAATGAGATGACAGTGATTAGGATTTGTAGTGCCATAATATTCTTCTAGGGGGTATAAGGGTGTTATATGATATATCAGGCTTTATTCTACAACTGGAAAATATTTGCAGATTGTTGTGTTATATATATAGCACATTATCAGATTTTAAGCAATATAGTTATTATATTTAGTTTTTTAAACCTGTCATGCTAACATTGCTATGTCTTGTATATACCACATGAGCATCCACCAATGGTCCTGATATGCATATTTTTGTTCAATAAATAGTCTTCATTTGTTATGATTGGACCATATTATTTTTATTTTATATTCATAGAAAATGAAAAATAAGTTTGACACAAACTAATAATGGACTAAACTCCAAATGATTTAGGACATGAGTAATAAGCTAATACTTAAGAAATTTGAATTAATGGTGTCAATATTTGCATCAACATTACAAAATTGATAACTAAGATAAATCCTAATTTTGTCAAAATACTAAAGAAGTTTGCAGTAGATATACAAAAAAGAAATCAAATATCATAAAAGCTTATCTTTGCTTACTGCATTTCCTTTCCATTGGCTCTCCTTTAACCCCCTAAAATGTTGAAGTTGGTATGAGGACACTGCATCCTTGCCATTAAAGGTCAAACCCTTAGGCTGGTATCTAAGACACTACTTTTGCATATCCTTTCAAGCAACTTGTACCTAAAAACACACAAACAAACTGTTATAACATTTTACCACATTTAAATTAAATCATTTACAATTCTCGGGACAAAATATCCTTGATAAATCCACGATCCCACTTCTTAGGATATTGAGCACCTCCAACCTATGGCGGTAAGACAGAACTTAAAGCAACACTTGAACCTTGAGTAGCTGACCTTGGAGTTACAACAATGGTTGCTCTAGCTAAAACACCTTTTTTCTCTTAAATTATTACACATAAATAAATTCAGTTTTTATGCAACTCATAAATAAAAAACTTAAAGTCATTGAAGATATCAAACTCATAATAAAATTATTAACTTTTTTTCTTTGTTTTAAAGGTTGTAATTCTGATATAAAAGCAGCTTTTGTATCTTGCATCCTCCCTATAAGAGTTTTGTTATCTTGTTTCCTTGCTTTCTATCTTGTTTGGGAGCTACTATCATCACCGATCTACAAATATTTACAATGATTAATAGATGACATAAAATAAAAATCTTGTAAAAAAACTCTGAATAAATGTAGGTTTCTTACATCTTTTGGTTTTGTTAGACAACCTCTAGTATTATAAACATGTTTTATGATAATGTGTCATAATCCTTCCCTTTCTAGATAATTTTCCCTTTTTGACAAGTTCGTCTTTTTTTTTCTTCCTATTTTTCTTAGGCCTTCCAAGAAGCTTACTAAACTCAGGTGGCAATATTACTTCTTTATTCCATTTAATCCATACTTGTCTACCTCTAAAGGGTTGCATAGTGTATTTGTCAGATTTAAGATAAGTTGACATTTTATACCAATGAAACAGGTTCTCTAAGTATGCCACTTAAGTCCTACTCCCTACAATTATAAGTCTCGATTTTCAAATCAAGAACATGCCTAACCTCACTATTGAATATTGATGTTACTTTAAAACCATCACTCCCATTGTTATTGCAACATCGGTTGAATGTTAATGCAGCACCATTTGATTTTATTTGAAAACCATTACTTCTTGGATTTTGCTCGCTATTTGACATCATGAATCGAACTTTTCTTAGACACATACATATTGGTTGCAATGCACTCAGATCATTGTTAGATTTTTGAAGGCTTGACGAGCTACTACTACTGGAGAAAGCCATGGATTTTTCGATGTAAGGTTCTGCATTTTATGGTTTAAAGATGCAATTTAGGATTTTTCCTTGTATTTCTCCCAAATTATTCCACAATTCCATATAATCATTTGATGTGTAATTTTTTTTGTTATTTTAATTTTCGGTAGATTCCACAATATTTTTGAAATGGATTTACATGATTTTAACTGCACGTGTATTATATTTTTATCAATGTCGTTTATTTTGAATTTAATATGTTTCATGCAAAAAATTTATAAATTTAATATATAATTTTAAAAATATAAAAATTTAATATATAAAATCGTCAAAATACCAGTTAAAATATGAGTTAAAAAAACTGTTTTAAATGAAAAAAAAAAGAATTATTTGAAAATGAATTTCAAATAGAATTTCAGTGAAAATGAATTCTGTCGCCATTATGAAATCTATGTTGCCAAGCGGGGTTCAAAAAGAGGAAAAGGAAAAAAAAAAAAAAAAAACAGAAGTGCAGCGTGGACGCAACGCGTTCCGGTTCGAGCCATTGAAAAGAGTGCGCCTCAGCTGCCTAACCATCATCTTCTAGGCGCACTGTTAATTGCCTGTACCTCAAAACCCTAACCCTCTCTCACACACACCCAACAGAGCTGAGTAATATGCCGCCAAAAGCAGCCAAATCCAAAGAAGCACCCGCAGAGCGACCAATTCTTGGTCGATTCTCCTCTCACCTCAAGATTGGCATTGTAATTATGCTTTTCTTCTACTATTCAATGACTCTTGGTGTGGTTGCTTAGATACTGTAATGCATGGAGATGAAAATCGGAATATTCTCTGAATAGTTTTGGGACTCGGAATTACTAATTTCGCTATTCTGGCCTTTTTTTTTAATTGAGTTATTTTAGTTGCTTTCTACCTTTTTCTTTCTTTTCTTTTTAATTTCGTTGTCGTCTTATTGTTTTTTCTACATTGTTTCTCAGGTTGGATTACCAAATGTTGGCAAATCTACTCTTTTCAATACACTAACAAAGCTGTCAATTCCTGCTGAGAACTTCCCTTTCTGTACCATTGAGCCTAATGAGGCTCGTGTTAATATCCCTGATGAGAGATTCGAGTGGCTTTGCCAACTTTATAAGCCAAAAAGCGAGGTTTGGGACTTCTTTTCTTTGACTTTTTATGTGAATTTATGCATCTTTGTTCTCAGTGGCTTTGATTATATTAAATAAATGGCTTGATAATTTTTCGGCTCTGTTTTGTAATTGAAGCATGGCAAATCAATTGAATATTGTATCTAGGATCGATCCTTAATTATCCAATAATGTCATTTGGCATTTTGGGATTAAGGGAGTAAATGCTTGCGTCAATTAGTTGATAGAACTGTTAAGATATGGAGACAGATTGGAATGGCAAATGCAACAATTAAGCAGATTGGAATGGCAAATGCAACAATTATGATCTTTTATATGTGACATGATTATATTCTTTAATAATTTTCATCGCATACCTTATGAATTATTTGTTTGCCCAGGTTTCAGCTTTCTTGGAAATCCATGATATTGCTGGACTGGTTAGAGGTGCTCATCAGGGGCAAGGATTGGGCAACAGTTTCTTATCTCACATCCGAGCAGTTGATGGCATTTTTCATGTGCTACGTAAGACATCCATTACTCTAGTGCTGTTTGTGTCTGTATGTTATTTGAAATAAATGATATTTGCTGCTTTCTCATGTGATGATCAGGCATAGCTGTGTGTTGGACCTATAAAAAAATAATGAGAAATTCTTAGTTTTGACTGCAATACCAATACTAATTTGAAGAATAGCTATGCAATAGCTATATGTAGCGCATTACATTCTTCTTCTTCTCTCTTCTTTTTATTTTTATTCTTTATTTTTTGATTTACCTTATTGTGTGCATGTGCAATGATCATTCTTGTCATCCTATTCTGCATGCAAGTAGGAATTGGAGTGTGATTGTTATGATATAGCATTGTAACCTGTTGTTACTTTTAAGTTGTTCTTGTCAGTAGGCCCTTGTTTTATGATGAAATAGCTGGGAAAACTTTTTTTGGGGTGTTTGTAGGATCAGTATATATTTTCCCTGCTTGTTTGTTGGAGCTATAGTTTGATCTCTATTGGACGGTTTGTAAATCATTGAGAAGGTTTAATGAAGAGAATGCTCCGAGCAGTTTAGGCTTTTGTGCCTTTTAAATAGCAGGAAAATCCTCCTGCAAGCATCCTACTAGACAGTTTGCTTTTTGTGGGTGATATTCAATGTAATTGTAGACTTGTAGTCATGTTGTCAATTTCTTTGAGACTTGTTCTTTTACTTATAGTTGATTCTTGTTATTCATGTTACTGTTAATTCCTGCCAATTCACTTATTATAGTTGGACATGTTATAGGTGCATTTGAAGATCCAGATATTATTCACGTTGATGACACTGTGGATCCTGTGAGAGATTTAGAGATTATTGGTGAAGAGTTACGGTTAAAGGTCTGTGTACTTATCTAATTATGTTGTTTGGTTTCTATACATGGATTTTTCTATGTGGGGAAGTTTTGCTGGTCAGAATCGAACATGCTTCATCAGGCAGTCTTTTACTTTAATATTCGGTTTGTTTTTTCTATTAAGAGAATCAACAATGCCATCTTCTCCTGGTGCCCCCAGTGTATATCTGCAAGGGATTGCCAAACGAAGAATTTGTTTGGGTGGAAAGAAATAAAAATTCCAGAAAATATATCTAGTTCCAGCCTTCTATGTGCTATATTCATGAAGTGTTTCTTTATTTACATTGGCTCCAAAATGCCAATTATGTTCTTCTCATTTCTAAGAAAGCCTAAAGATAGGTTGGTTGAGAAATTTCATCGAAATCCATTTTGGAAAGTTCATTTTGAGTTGGTGAACACTGGACATATTTGCAAACTGGAAGCTCAACAACATGATGGCAATGTTTAAACTGCCATATATTTTTGATGCAGCTCTTAGGAAATTCTTAAATTGTTGCAAAGATTAGAGAAATTCTATGGACTTGACATGATGATATTGTTTATAATGTGGCAAGGTTGAGAATTAGTTGAGCCACTTATTGGCATTAGGCCATTGTGAGCATGTATGCCAGTTGCATATATTGTTTCCTTACTAATTATAAATGAAACTCAAGGTTAGTTTTCTTTTTCTTTTTCTTTCAAATTACTTCCTTTATTTCCATTCACACATCATCTTTTTCTTTTTCTTTCAAATTGCTTCCTTTATCTTCATTCACACATCATCTTTTTGTCCTTTTATAAATGATGTTAAAACTTATCTGTTAATGTAGGTTTTACAAAAGTCACTGTTATCTCTTTGTAATTTGACTGTAGGATGTCGAATTCATGGAGAGAAGAGTGGAGGATCTTGAGAAGAGCATGAAGAGGAGCAATGATAAGCAGTTAAAAATAGAGCATGAGTTGTGTCAAAGGGTTTGTACTCTGTTCTCACAGTTTGGAAATTTCTTTTTGTTTGAATCTGCAAATGTATTGCTTATCTAATGAAATAACGAATTTCTTCAGTTTCCTCTGCTGGTTAATCTTTCTCATCTGTGGATATCATTTTCCAAAATTTGATATATCTAATGGCATATTCAATGTTTAATACTTCTACATCAAATGATTGGCAACTCAACTATTGGCGTGTCTTCTTGAGTATTTCTTTTCTATCACTAAAGAAACACTATGTGCTTTATGGCTGCAACAGAACCACTGGTTTCTATTGCAAACTTCTATTTGTGAATAATAGTTGTACAAGCATTTCTTGGTTCCCCTTCTACCCCACCTTTGCCATTTACTCTGTTTTCATATGGAATACGTTGTGAGATATTATATATCTCTTCTTTCCTGTGATAACTATTCTTTGTTTTTTCATTTCAAATAATTAAGCTTAGCAGGATGGTATCAGAAGTAGCCTGTGCTTAACCTGCTAAAAACATTTTAATTGATGTATGAGGATGAACAAAAAGGACCTTGAGTTTCCTGCAGGGATTTCATGTTCTGCTTTCTTGAAAGATAATTATTTATCAGTAATCTTTCTGAGATTTCTTTCTTTCTTTCTGTTCCTTGCAAATTAATATAGTGAGAATGAGATGAAATCTTATTCTGATTCTGGCTGTTTTCTACGTCAAACCTCTTTTATATGGCATGAAGTTGGCTATGCTTGATTCCACAGAGGCTGGAAATTTTTCATAGGAGTAGGGCATTTCTTTAGAGTTATGTTTCCAAGACATTCAGAGAATCTTTTTTACAGTAATTTCTTTGTATATAGACTAGTGCATGCTTGCGCTTAGAAGGCCAAGTTGTGATGTTTTATTTTCCCAATGCATGTCTTTCTGAGCAATAGCCATGCATTACATCATGTTTGGAATTTGTAATCGTGTTATTTGCCCTTGCTGTATGTACGAAGGGACCTATCCTCAGCTACTTTTTGCCATTAAATAGGAATGGAGCATCAGACTTTAATGAAGTTTTTCTTTCCACACCCTTCTCTAGTGAGGAACTGAATATTGTTACCTTTTTTAAGAGCTGGAATAGTTGTTAGTGGACATCTCTGGATGGAATGCTTTTTTTCCACTTACCTCTGCAGAAGTGTATGCATGTAATATCTGTCTTTTTCACGCTAATGGTGTTCTTAAGAGACTTCAATTCCTCAATCAAAAAAAAAAAAAAAGCTTTCATGATTCTTGCTTAGATCTTTTAGAGATTTAATGGAAATTAATTGTTTATTTACCATTCTTTTCTTGTTTATCTTTCAATCATTTACCTCCAAAAATAGTGTACTTTTGTTTTTATTTTTTGATTTTTACCTTTGCATTGCCTGCCAATGCTACCAAGATAGAATTTTTATTCTTTATATTTTCAAATGAATGAATTTTAATGTGTGCAATTATTGAATTTTGTAGCTGGTGTTAAACACGGTAGTTTTGGAATCTGTAGGTCAAGGCATGGCTTGAAGATGGGAAAGATGTTCGTCTAGGAGATTGGAAAGCTGCTGACATTGAGATATTGAACACATTTCAGTTGCTAACTGCCAAACCTGTTGTTTACCTGGTAAATGTTTTTCCCTTAATTCCTTGTTATTTTTAACTGTAATGGGAAAACTTCCTTAATATCTCCATGTAAAGTTATTCATGCTTTTCACATATATGCAGGGGAGTGTGTGTGTATGTAGCTATGTATGGACACGAAGAGATATGTGTATATTAATTTATAAATCAATATATGTACATATATGTATATATATGTGTGTCTATATATATATATATATATATATATATATATAGAGAGAGAGAGAGAGAGAGAGAGAGAGAGAGAGAGAGAGAGAGAGAGAGAGAGAGAGAGAGAGAGAGAGAGAGAAGGGAAAACTCATTTTAAATGATTATAAAGAAAGAGAAAACTCGTTAAAACCATGATGTATATAATCATCATTATTGATCAATAGAATTAGTTTGCAGAAACGCTATCAGAACAGAGAGAAAAAAAGAGAATTTTAAATGTTTTTAGAAGCAGAATCCAGAAAAATCTGCTTCTTCTAAAAGGCAAAGGCTGGTTGGTGGCTAAAGGACAAACAACAGTCTTTGGTTTCTTGCAATATTCATAATGAAAAGAATGTCGGCAATTGCTTGATCCAGCACTAAGGGAATGCACATATTTGAATTTGTTTTTCATCTTTGGCAGTATTTAGGATGTGACCATATTATACATGTATTATTTGCAGGTTAACATGAATGAAAGGGATTACCAAAGAAAAAAGAATAAGTTTTTGCCCAAGATTCATGCTTGGTATGCCCAATCTTATTCTTGCATTTACATTGCTGTTTTGCTTGATTCAATTTTTTTGTTTCTTACATGCGCTCATGTACCATGCTGTGATGCATGCGTATCCATGTACACCTTAAATCCCTCCTTTAAGTTTTAGATAATCTGTATACATATCTCGATTGTATTTTCTGTTTTGTAGATAGAATAGTTTCTTGAGAATTTTGTTGTCACTGTCGAGAATTATGTTGTCACTGTCATCACAATACTGGATTCTCAAATGTCAAATTATCTTTTTTCAAGGTGAGCCTTTTGTTGAGAGGAAATAATTATAGTTTCTTTTCTAGGGTGCAGGAACACGGGGGTGAACCAATTATTCCTTTCAGCTGTGTGCTAGAGAGAAACCTTGCTGATATGCCACCTGAAGAAGCTGTTAAGTATTGTGAGGAGAACAAGGTACAAAGGTTAGTGAGAACTGAAATGGCTTGCATTTCATAAATGCTTTATCTTTATTTGATAATTGAATTATTTTTTCTCTAATGTCAATGCCCATGATTATGCTAGTTTGAAAAGAAGTAATGCCTGAGAGAATCTTTGTTTTGATCATCAAAAGTTGTTTGAGCATAAAAAATAAACAGCTGTCAAAGTCTTGAGAGATTTGGAACTGCATGTGCAGGAAACTTTAGTTACTTTATTCATAGGGGAGGTCTTCCCTTCTCCCTTCAGTTCTCTCTCTCTCTCAACAATTTTGATAATTTCTCTCAAAATCAGATCAATTATGTAAATATATGGCATTGTTAAGCATGGTTCTTTTTAGTTTATTTCCTTGACTTGGGAAGGTTGCTACGCAAGGCTGAAAGACTAAAGAAGTGAAAGGGAGCTTTAATGGATATATGCATATAATCCAATAAGATGAGCTCCACCAGTCTTATCTTGAAAGCTAGCTGGTTAATATTTGATTTTGAGAATATTGTTAAAATTCTTCAATTGAAATGGTAATATATGATGTCCAGATTCTAGGGACTTACATGTATGTATTTGTGTGTGAGAGAGAGACATTTACTGAACATCATAACTCGGAAATTATCTATGATATAGTTTCGTTTATTTTACCTTTTGTTTTTCTTATATATTCTTAACTCGTAAACGTATAACATTATGCTTCTTTTTCTACTTGCAATTATACGTTCTCTGTTGGATAATTTGTCGCTGACATGTTAGTGGAAAAGTTAACTGGAGTTGTGCGTTATTGAATTATTGAATTTGCATGTAACTGAGTGGACCATGTGCAACTTTGCAACAGTGCCCTTCCAAAGATCATAAAGACTGGATTTGCTGCAATTAATCTCATATACTTCTTCACTGCTGGCCCTGATGAGGTAATATACGTACACACATTACAATTTTGTATCATTGTTTTGTTGGTTTTCTTTATTGGTTGCAAACTCTATAGCAAATGTTTGACATGTAGATTATCCATGTATAGGTTTTGCAGATTTGTTGTCTAAATGTGTCATAAACTGTTGATGAAGGTATCCAATTTTCATAAGCATTATGGATACATATACTCCTGACAAATTGTCAATGATCTTAAAGACTAATCAACAATTTAGGTTTTGCCAACTGGTTGTCAAGTACACTTATAAGTATACCTACAAGCAATTGTTGCTGGTGGTCATGGGTTTAATTCCTTAGTTTCCCCTTAAGAAGAGGAGGCAGAGAGGGGAAGAAACAGTATAATCAATTATTTATTTATTTCCCAAAAAAGGGTATTCTGCAGGTCATGGCTGTCACTTGGACTGTCATAGTTGCATGCTTGGATGGATAGTTTCATATTGTGCTGCTTGGTAAAATGCCTTCCTGTCCAATTTAATGCATCTTGTACTGTCATGGTTGCATGCTTGATGCATAGTTTCTTTTGTTTTATTTTATGCTGTTTTTGTCCGGTGATATAATGATTCATTGTCTTAGTATATCTCTTTAGCTTGCCCCTAAGGAAAGGGAGAGGCAGAGAAGGGAAGAAACATTACAATCAATTATTTAATTTTTCCCCCCAAAAAAGGGTATTCTGTAGGTCGTGGCTGTCACTTGTACTGTCATGGTTGCAGGCTTGGATGGATAGTTTCATATTGTGTTGTTCGGATTAAATGCCTTACTATCCAATTTAATCCATCTTGTACTGTCATGGTTGTATGCTTGATGCATAGTTTCTTTTGTTTTATTTTATGTTGTTTCTGTCCAGTGATATAATGATTCACTGTCTTAGTATATCTTCATAGTGCTTTAGTTGTACTTCTGTAATGTAAACAAGATGGACGATTTCTTTAATGATAGTGATTTTTATATGGGTCCCTTGTGTTGTCGAAGTGAAGGATCAGAGCTCCAACTATTTGCTTGGTTATTCTAATGTCAAAATTTTAGCCTGATTAAATAATGTGAATCATTTGATTGAAGTAACCAGCTTGCTTTTTTTCTTACTTTTTTACTGGAAAATTGCCCAAATCTAAAATTTATTCTACTGTGTTTTGGCTTTATGTACACTGTCCTTCACTGATTGGTTCAGAGATTTTATTGTTCCTGGTATGCTTGTGTGAATATGTATGAAGACAACTCTAATATTTTTATGGTAATACTATGTGTATGTACACATTATCCAAGTGTTGTGCATGATCTGTTCTATTTACTTTTTTTATGATCTAGATTGTTACAACCTTGTCATGTCTTCATTATCAGCATCATGGCCAAATAATTTTGCTTTGCAGGTGAAATGCTGGCAAATCAGACGGCAAACAAAGGCACCACAGGCTGCAGGGACCATTCATTCTGATTTTGAGAAAGGATTTATATGTGCTGAGGTTGTTCTTGGTTCATGCTTTTTGGACTTATTTCTAATCCCGGTTCATGTTGTTGGATTTTTCTAATCATTCCCAAGTTCTTTTACACTGCATCTCTGAATTTTCAATTAAAATAACCTTTTTCAGGATTAATTGCTTATAGATTTGTCCCCACATGTTACTGCCCTATTATATTAGTGTTGACTGCTCCAGCTGTTGGAATTTTCACTGACATTCATTCTTTTACTTTTTGTTGTCACAAAGTCTGCAATATCGCCTCATTCTTTTTGGGTCCATACAAAAATGTAGATGTCCAAATTAGAAGTTTGCATAACCTATCAATAACATCCAATCATTTTTTCATGTTAACCAAAAGTGAATGTTCATTATCCGTCAAAATTCTTATGGAATTGCACCAAATGCCAGCACAGCAGCAACTTCACCTTCTTTTCTCATTTTCAATTTGTATAATGCATTTATCTTTCTTTTTTTTTTTTAAGTTCATTGGCGGTCTTGATGTTTGTTTGATTTGTACTGATGAATGTTGAACTTTTAACCTTAAGATTAATTGATGTTTGAATATTCTTAAAATGATTAGGTCATGAAATTTGAAGATCTCAAGGAGCTTGGTAGTGAGGCAGCGGTTAAGGTATATGCTCTGTATAAATTTGTCATTATTAATGTGTTTTTAAGCAATTAACTAACCATTTCTTTCCGTGTGCTTTATCATGGGGTTCAGAGGATTGGTTTGAATGATCATATATGCATAATGCATGTTGCATATTTTATGGTTCCTAAGTAAATTTGTAGGGTTAGCATTAACATTAGAGAATAGAAAAAAGGAAAAAAATTGCAAATAATTACAGGCAATTGAAGAACAGAGATTCTTTGCATTTTTTAGTGTCCTGACTTGAATAGTCAATACCATGGTAAGCCTTAAGGGTAGGCAATATTGGGAATTTAGCCAGATTTGAATCTCCACATGGTTCCTAATTAATTTAATTATCGAAGCTTATCCACTTCTATGGCATGTTGAAGTGTGTTTTTTCTTTCTTTGTTCTTTTTTTTTTTTTTTTAATTATACTTTTGGTGCAGGCTGCTGGGAAATATAGACAGGAAGGGAAGACTTATGTTGTCCAGGATGGAGATGTAATATTCTTCAAGTTTAATGTCTCAGGGGGTGGAAAGAAATGAGATATATACCTGTAGTGGGCTGTGGAGTAATTTGTTGAGGTTATACCTTTATGACAGGAAAGGAAAATGCCAAAGGGTTTGAGCTTTTTCCAGCCTTGGATTTCAATGGAAGCAGCCAGCCTTAGCTGTTTCCACTGCAGAATCATTATGCCAATTCAAGAGCATATGAGTTTTCAATATCTCCACTGCCCTAGATTAAAAAAACATATTTGTATTCTGTTTTGCAGTATGTGGAAGTTTATGCAAAGGGGATGTGAGAATTTGATGAGATGGAGGCAATAGATGTAGGCACATATTTAATAAGCAAACTGCTTTCTTCTGTCAAGTTTGGTTCAAATTGCCCATTTTGTGATTTTCTTAAATCTGTTTGCACCACTCTCTCAGAAGATACTTCAATATAGTCAAACTCAACACTTTGCATTCGGCAATAATTGAAGTCTGAATTTTTGATTTCAGATTCAATTTGAAGCTTCATGATTCAACGTGTCATAAATACAACTTGTGAGCAGGAGCCTGTTGATAATAAATGATACGATGCTAATATTTATTTAAAAATTCGGACACTTCTGTTGAGAATATGTTTTTGTTTGCAGTCGAGAATGCATGATTTTGGTTCAAATTTACATGGACCAAAAATATGGGAAAGTGTAGTAGCAAGGCGGACATGCGCGTGCATATTGATGCCACTATTCATTATGTATACACTGCATTTCATTCTATTTACATGAGAATAGTGTTATTTAAAAAAAAGTATCATCTAATTTGTTTAAAAATAAATTTGGATAAAGTTTATATTTGCCTATGATATTTTATCAAAAATGGGATATTTCCCTTATACTATTTTTCCTTTGAAACTTGGTTGTTGAAAATTGCTCTTCTCTATCCCTAGTTGCTTTTAGTTTTTTCTTTTTTTTTTATTTTT
>CM075809.1:9217888-9240456 GCA_037975025.1 Excoecaria agallocha
GGATTGAATTAGAAGTGCTTGAGCATTTGTTGAAGTTATGGAGGAGGAGAATTATTTGGGAGTGTTAATTTAAATTCTAGGCATTTGGAAAGCATGAAAAATAAGCCGTCATGCTACCCAAATATTTACCACATGAATAGTAACATTTTGTTTCATATAATGAGTATCACTGACCAAGTAACTACATGTTACAATTTATTTACCCAACGACGAGGAATACCGTGTAGTTATTGGGCGTTACATGTACGTAAATGTAACTATGTATGCATGTATGTAAATATGAATAGGTATGCATGTATGTATATGTAAATGTATCTGTAATGTATGTACATATGTATAAGTATGTATATATGTGTATGTCTATGTAATGTATGTATATGTATATGGATATGTATGCGTATATGTATACGTATAGATGTGTATGTAAGTATATGTATATGTAGATGTCAGAATGTATGTGTACGAATATGTAATGTATGTATATGTGTATAGATGTATGTATGTGAATACGTATGTATATGATTATGAAGGTATGTAAATGTATGTACGTGAACATATACGTATGTATATGTGAATGTATACGTGCGAATATGTATGCATGTATATGATAATGCACGTATGTGAACATGTATGCATGTGTATGTAATGTATGTATGTATGTATGTATATATATATATATATGTATGTATATATATATATATATGTATGTATGTATGTATGTATGCATATAATGTATGTATAGATATATAAGTATGCATGTAATGTATGTACATTTATAAGTATAGGTATGCATGTAATGTATGTATATGTATAAGTATGCATGTAATATATGTACATTTATAAGTATAGGTATGCATGTAATGTATGTATAAGTATAGGTATGCATGGGATGTATGTATATATGTATATGAATGTATGTATGTATATATATATATATATATATATATATATGCATGTGTAAGTAAATGTATGTTAAGTAAATGTATTTATGTGAGTATGTATGCAGGTGTAAGTAAATGTATGTATGTGAGTATGTATGCAGGTGTAAGTAAATGTATGTAGGTGAGTATGTATGCAGGTGTAAGTAAATATAAGTAGGTGAGTTTGTATGCATGTGTAAGTAAATGTATGTAGGGATGTATGTATGCATGTGGGAATGAATGTATGTATGAGTAGTTGCATGCATGTGCATATGTGATGTATTATGGAAAGTTTGGGATACGTATCCACCACTGAGCGTTTTAATGCTCAGCACGTACTTTGTTGACTGCACGTAGGTTATGAAGATGCTGATATTTCAAGTGGTCGGTGTTACGAGGATAGTCAAGAGTAGGATAAAGATCAAGATAGGAGTTAGATTTGGCATGTATATGTAGGTACGAAAAGTATAGTAATTGTATAGGCACAGGATTATAGTATATAATGTAAGCTTGTGAATTATTGAGACACGGTTGTCTATGTAGGAAATTAAGTTATAAGCATGGTTGTAGGTATTGTGAAAAAATATATACTGGTTCATGCATGGGTTTTAACATCCAATTACCGCGTATATTGTACAACGATATAAGGGTGTTACACTCCAACAAGGATAAGATCTGCATCAACATGGCCAACATCAGTTTTAGGAAGAGTTATTGTAGGAAGTTAATGTCTTTTTGTAGGGTATTGTAATTACTTCCTTGTATTAAATGAATTATAATATAAAAATAACAGTATAGTATGTATGATGGCAAGTAATAAAGGAAACTAGGGTGGACATTACATTAACAAATTTCCTAATACCATTCAAACTCCAAGTTAGATCAGCTTTGAATCTATCATAATATTTGCTTGCAATCCATTGTGATGTAAGATTTCTATTTGTGAATATCTCAGAGCATGAGTGCAAAAAATTGGATGTCTTGATTTGAACTATGGGATCATCTTTACTAATCCTTGAAGCATACAATATGAATTTACACAATGGATCCATACACCTACATATTAACCTCAACTTATCATTTATGGGAAATCATAAATCCCAGTTATTATTAATCAACAATTTCTGCAAGCATTTTTGAATTGATCAAAATTTTGGAACTTCAATTCATGAAATAAAATAGGCTTATCCATATATTTCTGTCATACCCTTTACGGAACAGTCTTTTCTGAAGCAAAGATAGCAATAAACGGTAAATTTCTTTTATTCATTATTGATCAATTTCACTACACTTTAATACTTTTACTTCAAAATTTTCTATTCATTCGATAACATTTTAAACAATTAAACATACACTAATAATATTCATGCAAACACTTTCATCGACACTCACCCATCAATAATCATAATAACAATAATCAAAATACAGTTTAATTTTTTACCTTAATTGTCTACATATATACATGCCATAATACAACTCGATTTAGCACTATTTCTTCTTTTCCGACTTGCTCCACTGTGTATTATGCTCCCGCATCACTTCATAACCTGCACACAGTAAACACTACGTGCTGAGCACTAGACATGTTCAATGATGACTACTAATCCTATAATTTACTAATTAAAGCATACTTACATAAATTATGCAAACTTTTATTCTTATTTATCAGAAATTTACTTTTAATTTCTTTCATACTATTTTCATTATTTACCAATATTTTTGGTAATAATTTTGCTTTGATCATTTACTTTTCAATTTATTTTACTCTACTTTTGTTTTGTAATTCGATTTCAGATTGACTTTTACTTGTACATTTTCTATTTTTATTTTTACTTAACTTTTGTCCTATACTTTGAATCACTTGATGCAGTTATCATTTCATTTAACGAGTTACATTGGTACTCGTGTCTTTTATGGTACTTTATCCATTTACTGTTTTATTTCCTCAATTAATTACACAATTGTTCATTAAATAATATAATTACAATTTTCGATATTTATACGTTTGTTTCACTTTGGCTTTTAATTAATTATTATATTTCAATTATCAAAACTTTTAACTTTTAATGCAAAGTGATGCAGTTATTTGCAACCCTTTGCATGCAGATATTTGTTTTATACTCTTTTTACAAATGAATCTTTTTATGCACTTATTTCAAAGTTATTACCTTTTCCATTTTAACTGAACTACCGTTCGTCTTTTAATCGTTTTACTTTTTATTTAACCTTTACTTTTAGAATTTTATTACTTAGTCATAAATTTATACTTAAATACAGTATTGTTATTTTTGACTTTAAATACACAATTAGTACTATTTTTTTGAAATTTTTTCAAATAATAATTGGTACACAAAATACCAATTCTCATGGATCTTTTCGTAACATTTCATTTCAATTTCTTCTATTTACAAAGGTTTATTATTTTTTTATTTGCTGTATAAACATTACTTATCATTTTATTCTTGTAAAACATTTTCTTTTCATTTTTATTTTTAATTGCAAACTTTGGAAACAATTTCAGTTTTATCCCAATTTTTCATTTTTCTTCAGTCAAGTCTTTTACATTAAATTTACTTTTACAAGTCAGATTTATTCATTTCAATACGCCCTTAGTGCAATATGACAGGACTTTCAAAAAGAATATGCGGAACATGGATCCAAAGGTCTCATTGAGAGAGAAATAATCCCCATTTTATTTTTACTTAAAACACTGGAGTTACGGAGATCACAGATCTTACTTATAACAAAGCAAGTCGCCATGACTTGCACCGCGGTATAGGGTGCCCCTATGGCTAGCCAATTATATCCTGAATAAGAATATCACTATCTGACTGTTGCTAAGGGCAAAAACAATCAATCATTTTCAAAATACTTTTCAGTTTTAGACAGTTGTAAATTCTTTTCTCTGAATCGATACAAGTTATCAAACAATCTTTTCAGAACTTTGATTATTCAGATCTTTTACTTTCAGTCACTCTATTATAAATTTTTCTTTCCCTTTTCAATCATTTTTTTAACTTATTTTACAATAATTCATCATAAATATTTTTCATTGAAAACTTTTCAGACTTTTAACTTTCATAATTACTTTTTCAAATCAATACATTTTTTCATTTAATTTTTTTAGTACATTTATGCAGTTACTATTATTATATATTATCTTTGCAAAATCTTTTCAATTCGTTACTTAGTCAAATATTTTCTCAGTACTTTTTACATACTTGTAAATTATATCATTATAATTTACTTTTTTCTCAGTACTTATTGAATTATTTCTTTGTAATTCAATGTTTTTCTTTTCACTTTTATTTTATCGGGCTAAATTTGGTAATTGTTCAGAAATCGAAATACTTTTATATGGAATGTGAATTTTTTATAATAATTCACCATTTTTATTTGAATTATGAATTACTTAGTAATAATTCAATGCGATTAATTTATTTGCTGTACTTTTTATTTTCGGAAAATTTATCATTTAATCTTCTCATTTTCCTTATATGAAGTGTAAATTAAATTAATTAAATTACCAACTTTTAATTGTTTATTGGATTATTTTTCAATAATTTAATATTTCAATTAAGCATATTCCATATTTATGTTCTAAATTAATCCATACATCACATGAATTATATAAAAATTTATGTGAATATTGTTCTTTAATTATTGTCATCTTGGCTTATTTTATGAATTATTTTTACATAATTCATCATATATGGTATATACATACACTTAACAATTCTCTAAATTTTCATAAATTTCATTAAAAATTTATGAAAATTTTATTTTATGCTTATTATCATTATATAACATAATCAACAAAAATTCTCTATTTTATCAATTACATTATTCAATAAATATTCCAAAATATTCATATAAATTTCTACAAATTCCATAACCATTTATAGATATATTATTTCATCTTCTTATCAAATTAGGACTTAATTTTATTAATTTACAACACAATCATTCATTTCATTTAAAAAGGGAATTTTTGATTCATAAAGGAAATTTCTTAATAAATTTTCTTAACTCAATTTATACACTATATTAGCTTAATTAAAATTTAATTGAACAATCATAATATTAATTTCATTTTTAATCAATAATTCAATATCTTTCCTTAATAAATTTAAAGAAAAATTCAACAAATTAAGGAAAAATTAAAAGATTTTGTAGTCACATACTTTAACGGTCGAATTTGCTTCGATTTGCTTAATAATTTGCTCACTGGACCGGTCGTCGGAATTTCGCCGGTGATAATCCAACACTGTCACCTTGTAGATCGGGATCCCCTAATTTTTTTTTCGGTGGTCACACGCTCAAATATTGTCATGGTTGGTCAAGATCTACACTTGAGTAAATCGCCAAACCCATTTTTGATATATCAATCATCGGTGTTTGAGGGACGATGGAGTATATCGGAAGACTCACCTCACTGCTGGGAGTTGGCCGGTGGTAATAGAATCACTGTCGCCGTCGTAGATCGCCGAAAAAATGGAAAAAATCGATCGGAAGGAAAGGAGAGAGAAACCATACAATCTGACTGCCACTGCGGGGCCGAACGCTGGTGAGAGGGAGATGGTACACTGCTCGTTGCCGTCGCAATGGTGGTCGCTGGAAGGTGGCTTACCATTTTCACTCCTTGCATCGACGTCACCATCTGCATCTTCTTTCTCTTTTTTTTTTCTTTCTTTATTTATTTGTTTCTTTCTTTTCTTTCAATCTTATTTCTTTTATAATGTGTGGCCCGAAACTTCTAGAGTTTTTTCTTTTCTTATATATATATATATATAATTCATAATTTTACCACTTTGGCCACGTAAATTTTTCTCTCACTTTCAAAACTTTAATTCAATTAAAATCAATTCCATAATTTTTATCATATCAAAAATAGGTGGGACACAAATTTTCAGTTCAATCGAAATTAGTTATCAGTCCGATTTAAATTTATCAGTTCGATTCCACAATTGTCGATGTCATCGAAAAATTTAATTCTTATCACCAAAATATTTTATACAAAATTTAAGATAGACTTGCAAAATTTATCAATATTCAGAGTTCATTTTCTATTTTTAAAATTACACAAAATCAAGTCACCTTTCTACCAGGAAAATTGACTCGCTACATTTTTCATATTTTTGACTTTTCGATGCTCATTTGACCTCGATTTTGCTTAAAATTTTAACCATGAACTCACTATGACCAATACTTTCCGATGGTCCAATAAAATATTTTTGACTTCCAGATGTACTTTTTGGCCTGAAAAATACTATTCACTGTCGAAAAATATTGTTCATGGCTAACCCGGTATTGAGGCTGTTACAATTCTCGCCTACTAAAAAAATTTGTCCTCAAAATTTACTTATATCGAAAAGTAAAGGATACTATATAGTTGTCTTATCGAAACTTCTTTCTCAGAAGCATCTTTACTTAATGAAACCCCACTTAATTTTAAGTCTAACCAATCTCAATATCAAAAATATTTTATCAATTTCTTTCCACAAGTCATATAATCTTGTGTGCAGATTTCTTTTTTATTTCAAATCAAATTAACTATTGTTGACTTCCTTACACTTAATTAAGTCCAACATAAGGAACTCGTCATTTCCTTTCCGACAATGCCTCAATAAAAGTTAAATTCCAATGAACTAGTAATCTTTGTCGTATGCAGACTCTACTAAAGACAAGTACTTTTCACAATTATTCTTTTATTATCTAAATTATCCACTCCGACTGACCATCAGTTAGCAAGGGTGAATCACTATGCTAATGTTGAGATTATTGCTAATCTCCTATATAGCATCTTTATTTTTGAAGCACAGACAATCCCAATATCAGAATCTCTAATCATATTGTCCCATTCCTAGTCAGATATCATTATAAGTCGAAGCAATTCCCAAAGGAATCTAATGCTTCGCTTTCATTTGCTGACACATCAAACATTCACTTACAATATCTGTCACATTACACTTTTTTAGCCTGACTTTCAATACTAAGCTTGTAATCCTGTACTTCTAATGATTTTCGGGATGCAAAGTATTACTATTTCAATGGGCTTCAGTAAGAATCTTTAATTTATTCACAATGGCTATCGATCAAACATTCTTTTTTTGAACCATTATTCTCATCCGATGTACAATATCGGTTTCACGTATAATCCAATTAAGAAGACCCCATCTTGAGCCAAACTTAAATTGACAATCAGGGCTCGAAGAACCTAAAATATTATCATTAATCATTCTTACTTATTCTTCAATCACACATATTCATTTAAGTACATTCACCTTGTCAAATACGGATTCCTTACTGAAGGGTTCAGCCACTTCGTTAACTTTTCTATAGTACCTAGCTAAATTTAGGAACTCCACATTTAACCAAAGGTTACATTCACTAAGCTGAGTAGATAGTTGCTTTTCTTTAATACTTACAAAATAAATCTCAAATACTTATCATATTCTTTCTGTGTCTCAAAAAAAAACAAAAAAAACCATAAGGTTATCACTCAAATCCTCTAACATGGATCTAAGTAAAGGTGGAAAACCCTTACATCAAATCACAAAGGCGGTCAGTGCCTTGACAACTCCAATTAACATGACCAATACCTCATAATAGCCAAATCAAATATGAAAAACAATCTTAAGTACATTTTTTCTCGTCTTGCTATCAGGTCATCCCTATGCTTGTCATATCTCCTGTCAGTTTCTCCCTATTAAGTGGAGCATATATAGATGGTATAATACAAATCATATGTTGTCAAACAATGTGAAATGCTATGCAATAAATGAATGATTTCATGTATGTAATAGAATACTATCACGTATTCGCATATAATGCAGATGTTATAACCCATCCCAATATTATGTAATGTGCAATCAAATCCCCACCCCTGCAGAGGAATCACAGACATGTATACAGAGTATCTTAAATAACCTCAACTTATAATAATTTGCTAAATAGCATTTTAAATCAAGACAATCCGGTCAAGGTATCTATGTGTCCTTTAAAAATTTATCTGAACTCAATATATAATTCCTATTTAACTTTCTGACACACTCCTTACTTTATCCTTTGTTGGACTATTTTTCATCCACGTAGACACTAAGACGCTCACATTTACACTCAGTTTCAGTAAATACTTCATTTTCCTGCTTTGACCTCCAAGAGGTCTCAAGCAGCAATACTTTCATTCTCACTCTCTATCATCTTTACTGTACAAAATCAATCACTTTACATCTGACAATCTCAGTTAAATGTCAACTTTGCACTATTTCAAACAAAGAGGGGAGCATATACACGTCAGATTTCTAACACTTATCCACCTATAATTGGCATGTATATATAGACAAACCTATCACTTAACCTTATCCCACTCCGATCTTAGAACCGTTTAAGCCTTTGCTCTGATACAACTAAATGTCACACCTTTCACAAAACAGTCTTTTTCGAAGCAAAGATAGCAATAAATGGTAAAAAATTTTCTATTCACTATTGATCAATTTCGATACACTTTAATACTTTTATTTCAAAATTTTCTATTCATTCAATAACATTTTAAACAATTAAACATACACTAATAATATTCATGCAAACACTTTCATCGACACTCACCCATCAATAATTATAATAACAATAATCAAAATACAGTTTAAGCTTTTACCTTAATTATCTATGTATATACATGCCATAATACAACTTGATTTAGCACTATTTCTTCTTTTTCGACCTTGCTCTACTGTGTATTATGCTTTCGCATCACTTCATAACCTGCACGCAGTAAACACTACGTGCTGAGCACTAGACATGCTTAGTGGTGACTACTAATCCCATAATTTCCTAATTAAAGCATACTTACATAAATTATGCAAACTTTTATTCTTATTTATCAAAAATTTACTTTTAATTTCTTTCATACTATTTTCATTATTTACCAAAATTTTTGGTAACCATTTTGCTTTGATCTTATACTTTTCAATTTATTTTACTCTACTTTCGTTTGTAATTCGATTTCAATTTGACTTTTACTTTTACATTTTCTACTTTTATTTTTACTTAACTTTTGTCTTATACTTTGAATCACTTGACACAGTTGTCATTTCATTTAACGAGTTATATTGGTACTCATATCTTTTTATGGTACTTTATCCATTTACTGTTTAATAATATAGTTGTTCATTAAATAATATAATTACAATTTTCGCTATTTATACGTTTGTTTCACTTTGGCTTTTAATTAATTATTGTATTTCAATTATCAAAACTTTTAACTTTTAATGCAAAGTGATGCAGTTATTTGGAATCCTTTGCATGCAGATCTTTGTTTTCTACTCTTTTTACAAATGAATCTTTTTATGCACTTATTTCAAAGTTATTACCTTTTTCATTTTAACTGAACGACCGTTCGTCTTTTAATCGTTTTACTTTTTATTTAACCTTTACTTTCAGAATTTTATTACTTTGTCATAAATTTACACTTAAATACAGTATTGTCATTTTTTACTTTAATACACAATTAGTACTATTTTTTTAATTTTTTTCAAATAATAATTGGTACACAAAATACCAATTCTCATGGATCTTTTCGTAACATTTCATTTCAATTTCTTTTCTTTACAGAGGTTTATTATTATTTTTTATTTGTTGTACAAACATTACTTATCATTTTATTCTTGTAAAATATTTTCTTTTCATTTTTATTTTTAATTGCAAACTTTGGAAACAATTTCAGTTTTATCCCAATTGTTCATTTTTCTTCAGTCAAGTCCTTTTTACATTCAATTTACTTTTACAAGTCAGATTTATTCATTTTAATACGCCCATAATGCAATATGACATGACTCTCAAAAAGAATATGCGGGACATGGACCCAAAGGTCCCACTAAGAGAGAAATAATCCCCAAGGGACCATTTCTCGAAAAAACATTTCACTTTCGCTTTCACTTTCACTTAAAACACTGGAGCTATGGAGATCAGAGATTCTACCCATAGCAAAGTAAGTCGTCATGACTTGCACCGCGGTATAGGGTGTCCCTATGACTAGCCAATTATATCCTGAATAAGAATCTCACTATCTGACTATTGTTAAGGGCAAAAATAATCAATCATTTTCAAAATACTTTTCAATTTTAGATAGTTGCAAATTCTTTTCTCCGAATCGATACAAGTTATCAATCAATCTTTTCAGAACTTTGATTATTCAGATCTTTTACTTCCAGTCACTCTATTATAAATTTTTCTTTTCCTTTTCAATCATTTTTTTAATTATTTTACAATAATTCATCATAAACATTTTTCACTGAAAATTTTTCAGACTTTTAACTTTCATAATTACTTTTTCAAATCAATATATTTTGTCATTTAATTTTTTTAGTACTTTTATACAATTACTATTATTATATATTATCTTTGTAGAATCTTTTCAATTCGTTTCTTAGTCAAATATTTTCTCAGTACTTTTTACATACTTGTAAATTATATCATTATAATTTACCATTTTTCTCAATACTTATTGAATTATTTCTTAGTAATTCAATGTTTTTCTTTTCACTTTTATTTTATCGGGCTAAATTTTGCAATTATTTGGAATTCGAAATACTTTTATATGGAATGTGAATTATTTATAATAATTCACCATTTTTATTTGAATTATGAATTATTTAGTAATAATTCAATGCGGTTAATTTATTCAATGTACTTTTTATTTTTTAAAAATTTATCATCTAATCTTCTCATTTTCCTTATATGAAGTGTAAATTAAATTACATTAAATTACCAACTTTTAATTATTTATTGGATTATTTTTCAATAATTCAATATTTCAATTAAGCATATTCCATATTTATGTTCTAAATTAATCCATATATCACATGAATTACATAAAAAGTAATGTGAACACTGTTCTTCAATTATTGTCATCTTCGCTTATTTTATGAATTATTTTAACATAATTCATCATATACAGTATATACATACACTTAACAATTCTCTAAATTTTCATAAATTTCATTAAAAATTTATGGACAATTTATTTTATGCTTATTATCATTATATAAAATAATCAACAAAAATTCTCTATTTTATCAATTACATTATTCAATAATTATTTCAAAATATTCATATAAATTTCTATAAATTTCATAACCATTTATGGATATATTATTTCATCTTCTTATCAAATTAGGACTTAATTTTATTAATTTACAACATAATCATTCATTTCATTTAAAAGGAAATGTTTGATTCATAAAGTAAATTTCTTAATAAATTTCCTTAACTCGATTTATACACTATATTAGGCTTAATTAAAATTTAATTAAACAATCATAACATTTTAATCAATAATTCAATATCTTTCCTTAATAAATTTAAAGGAAAATTTAACAAATTAAGGGAAAATTAAAAGATTTTATAGTCACATACCTTAACAGTCGAATTTGCTTCGATTTGCTTAATAATTTGCTCACCGGACTGGTCGCCGGAGCATTGCCGGAGGCTTGCCAAAATCTCATTGGTGACAATCCAACACTGCCACCTTGTAGATCGGGATCCCCTGATTCCTTTTTCGATGGTCACGCGCTCAAATGCTGTCATGATTGATCGAGATCTACATTTGACTAACCCGCCAAACCCATTTTCGATCTATCAATCACCGGTATTTAAGGGACGATGGAGTATATTGGAAGACTTGCCTCACTTCTGGGAGTCGGCCGGTGGTAATAAAATCATCGTCGTCGTCGTAGATCGCCGAAAAAATGGAAAAAAATTGATCGAAAGGAAAGAAGAGAAACCGGACAATCGGACCACCACTGTGGGGCCAGACATCAATGAGAGGGAGACGGTACTCCGCTCGTCACCGTTGCGGTGGTGGCCAGTGAAAGGTGCGGCCGACGTGAGGTGGCTTGCCACTTTCACTCCTTGCATCGGCATCACCATCTATATCTTCTTTCTCTTTTTTTTTCTTTCTTTTTTTCTTTATTTATTTCTTTCTTTTCTTTCAATCTTATTTCTTTTACAATGTGTGGCACAAAACTTCTAGAGATTTTTTTTCTTTTCTTTTATATATATATATATATATTATTCATAATTTTACCACTTTGGCCTCGTAAATTTTTTCTCTCACTTCCAAAACTTTAATTCAATTAAAATCAATTCCATAATTTTTATCATATCAAAAATAGGTGGGACACAAATTTTTGATTCAATCGAAATTAGTTATCAATCTTATTTAAATTTATCAGTCCGATTCGATAACTGCTGATGTGAAAATATGCAGAGTTCATTTACTATTTTTAAAAACTACACAAAATCAAGTCACCTTCCCTACCAGGAAAATTAACTCGCTACCTTTTTCATATTTTTGACTTTTCGAGGCTCATTTGATCTTGGTTTTACTTGAAATTTTAACCCTGGACTCACCATGACAATACTGTCCGATGGTCCAATAAAATATTTTTGACTTCCGGATGTACTTTTTGGCCCGAAAAATACTATTCACTGTCGAAAAATACTGTTTACGGCTAACCCGGTATTGAAGTCATTACAGTTTCTCTTCGTCAAATTCAAGATATTTAAACCTTTCAATGCTTTCCTCATCACTATCAACTCCTGAATTCAATTCTTCTAAGTCATAGTATTCAGATTCATCTTCGAAATCTACCTCACCTATTTGAATTTCAGCTGTATGTTGGTTGTTTGCACTACCAATTGGCCTACCTTTCTAAAGGCCTCAACAAGCCCAAAAAAAAATGTCTAAGAGGTTCATAATAGTACCTCACATATCCATCAGCATGTAATATTTGTATCCATTTATCAAATAAACTAAGACGAACCGAATGGATATCACACCAGTCAAAATAGAAAACTTCACCACCATAATATCGTTTCGTACAAATAACTCCCTTATAGTGTAAAATCACTGTAAAGTATTCTTTAACAGCATCTGTGTTCACATGCAATAAATTGACCGTAAGTAAAAAGTTTCTAAAAATAATAAAACAACTACAAACTATTTTACTATAAGCTTAGGTAATATATTCTTCACCATATTTTACACAATAACAAATATTTTATTAGCAACAAATCAAAAGTTGTTCGACATTTTTGTTAGTGTTTGTTAGAATAGCAAAACATACCAGTGGTGGTCCGGTTCACACAATATTTAAATAATCACAAAGGAAATTACAAATAAAACCAACTGCCATTCATTAAATTATTGATATCAAATGAAAAATTATCATTTAAATAATAAAATTTAAAACATTAAATACCATATTATGGTGGTTTTGTATCTTTACTTCTTTAAACAGGATGGACCATCTTCAACAACCAGACAGAAACAGTGTGGTGCTTTTAATATGTTAAAGTAGTGCTTTTACTCTCACAAAATTAAAAAAACATCAACACTGAGAGAATAAACAAACATAAAAGTTTCAAAAGTTACTGCTTTTTCTTTTTTAGGGTTTTGTTCACACAAAGTAAAGTGAAAAGTTAAGCGAGAAATTCTGGCTCCAACTCCCAACTCTATATTTATACCATTCCAAACACAATATAAAAATGAAAGAGAAAAATACATGCCAAACAGAGAGTATTGAAGACAAAAAGATCAAAAAGAAATAGATCGATGAAAGAGAGTGAAGAGAGAGGGACTGAGAAGGAAAAAAGGTAGAGATGGGGAGAGATCGACAGAGTGAGATAACATCCGGATCGAAAAGAGAGAGAGATGGGGAGAGATCGACGGCTTTGTTAGATTTGAGACAGAGATAGGGAGAGGAGAGATCGAGATGCTAGAGATCGAGAGAGGGGGCGAGGAGAGAGAGGGGAAAGGAGAAAGAAAGGGTGGGATGAGTTAAAAAAGATTTTGATTGTAATTTTCTTTTATGATATGTCACGGAAGCAGTGAGTAAGCTTATGATGTGTTACTTTTTGCTGTAATGTACTAATGTTACGCTTGTATTACATATACCGATGGTCTGATTTTTGTAATTCCAGTTTAAGTGACTTTTATATTCAAAATAAAAATTAAGTGATTTTTTCGTTATAAATCGAAATAAAATTATTACAGTGTTATAATTAATAAATTTTAGTAATCACCAGTAAAATTAACCATTTTTTTAGCATGCTATAGCTAATATATGTATATATAATTTTTTTTTTATAATTATTTAGTACCCAAACTCTACGGGTCCAATTAATTTGGATTTATGCTCTGTAGGCCCATAAAGAAGGGGAATTCTCTTTATTTTTATATAATGATTTCGTCTTCCTTAATAATGAGTAATTGAATACTTGATTTTTGTTTTCAACCATTCAAGTTTGGTGCTTTGTTTTAATTTTTTTTTTGGTTCTTTTGAAATTCCCACTTCTCCGAATACAACTATTCATATTTCAAAAAATGTTACTGTTGTCTCCTTTTGTACATGGAAATTATAAGTACATTTCTTTACAATTATATACAGAATTTGAGTCCAAATTTATAAAATCCAGTTTTGTTATATAAATATAGATAGATGCAAATTGACCAATTTTATTGGAATTTTATTTTTCAAAATATCATAAATTTGTAGATGAAAAATTAGCTGTAAAAAGTTGAAAGTCTAATTATTCTTCCAATTGACCAAAATTCGAGTTTAACCTTCAAGAAGTTCTTGCCCTAAAAAATGCATTATGAAAAAATAAATTTGCAAATGATAAATATTGTTATCAATTCCAGTCATCAAATAAATTCTTAGATGATATACCCTGTAATGTCAAAGAAAAATGTATCATAAATTTTGTGTGTGTATATATATATATATATATATATATATATATATATATATATATATATATATATATATATATTTGTGTTTTTAGTATAGTATCCTAAGCATACTCGTACCGACAAGAGGTATCTTTAAACTATACCATATTCGGACTAATCCCCATTAGAGGTACTGTTAGATGCAATTGCGGGAATCTCTCCCAATAAAATTTGCTATATCTACAAATATTTGAATCCGAAACCACTTGTTTAAACGAGTAGAGCCTCTTCCACTCAAGCCAACTTCCGTTAGTAAATTTATAGTATAAATATTTAAATACTCAGATTAATCTCCACTCAAGGTACTGTCAGACACAATTGCAGGGGTCTCTCCCGACGAAATTTGCTGCATTTACAAGGACTCGAACTCGAGATCACATATTTAAGCAATTAGAGCCTCTTTCACTCAGACGAACTTACGGTGGTAAGTTTATAGTATAAATATTTAATAAAGTAGTGCATTATTAATTTAATATGTATGTGTATAAATAATTAATTTAGACAAAAATTGCTTTGTCAAATTGCTATGTTGTGGTACTTTTTTTTTCGTCCTATTTCAATTTTCAATATTTATTTTTTTATAAATATTAAAACAAATAGTAATTTTTAAAATTTTATAAAAAAAAATTGAATAAATTAAAATACGATCTCTTATATTAAAGAAAATTAATATAGTGAAGAAAAATGCAAAGGAAATAGAATGATTAATGAAAATATTAATATAATAATAATGATTAATAAAGTGCATAATTCCACAATCTGATGATAGTATGGTAGATTTTTAAATAATTCCCACAATAAAATAAAAGAAGGCCGTATTTTTGGCAAATTTATTTTAAGATCCTTTCAAGATGGGATAAAGACAGGCGGATAATTTATTTATAAATCCATACAAATTATAGATCAGGCAAATAAATTATTTTTCTCTCTCGAGTACCCATGGCGATTAACAGAATGAGAGCACTGCTTTCTACCATCAAATCTGAATCCACATTCTCTTTATATACTCATTTGCGTAGCTTCTCTGCATCACCATCTTCTTCCCAGTTTCAGGCAACCCTTCTCTAAAAATTTTTCCCTTTTCATTTTAACATACTTTTTCTTTTCCTAGTCTTTATATAATCCCAGTTGAATCACTCATGGTCTGAGTTTTGTCATGGGATTTTCTTAATTACTGGTCTTTGAACTTCAAGGAAACTTGCTTTGTGACTAGTTGGAATTTGTGAAATGATCTGGTTGTCAACAGCTAATAAATAATGCTCTCCATGGGTTTTACAGGAGTCAAATAGATTGGCACTTTATCACTGTAGTTCTTAAGTAACTATTATCATTATTATGTTTCCTTCAAGTTTATTTGAATTGTTTATAAAACCCCAGTTTAAATATTAAACTTTATTTATTACAACTTTGAGCCCTCTGAGGACGAAAGTCAAATGCTTGAATATGAATTCTGGAATTTTCATTTTCCCCTTAGGGCTGTTTTTCAGTTGTGTATTGTTTTGTTGTTGGAGATGTGATGATCATTCAAATTGACCAAGGAAACATATAATTATAACTAATAGCATTTGATTAAATTGCAAGATGACACTGTTGAACTATATTTTGATGTTGACTATTATATTAATTTATAATTTTTGATAAAAATTAAACTCTGAACATGTAGACTGTATATTTTAAGTTTCAGTCCTGTGAAATTGAAAGCCATGCGCTTTTCAAGATTTGTTTTTGGTATTCCATTTGTTGCATCATATGTTTGTGCTATTCGAAAATTGTTAACTGTAACAAATCGACCAAGGCACTGAAATGGAATGAGGAATAATATGTTCATTCCCAAGGCCCAAATTATTGCAGATATTCTGCTGTTTGAACTGTTGGAGGGCCCTACGGTGTTTGTTTTTCTTTATAAATTATAGTTGGGTATACTGTAAAAGACACATAATTGAACTCTTTAATCCCCTATTCTAGGCTTTGAGTAGAGTAATTGGCCAAATTACCATGTCCTTTTTCTTCTTCTTCTTTTTGTTCCCCTCTTTCCATGCGTATTCCTAAGTCTTATGCTTTCATATGTTTGATGTATCACAGAATGTTGGATTCATTGGCCTGGGAAATATGGGATCCAGAATGGCAAATAACCTAATTAAGGCTGGATACAAAGTGGCTGTTCATGACATGTACGGCACAAACCTTTTTTTCCTCTAATAACTAGAGCTATTTGAGTTTGTTTATATTTCAAAAAAAAGGCGCAACAACTGGAACTTTGTTGGAATTTATTGACTCATAGTATTCTGACAAGTATATTAATGAGGGTGTAAGTTTTTTGTCAGCATTATAATTCTAATCCTGCATGTTAATATGTGGACATAGAAGCATACTCATCTGTACTTGATATCAATGTAAGTTTTGATTTTATTTCAGAAATTGTAATGTTATTAAGATGTTTACTGACATGGGAATTCCAACAAAACAAACACCATTTGAAGTTGCAGAAGCAAGTGATGTTGTATTCACAATGTTGCCTTCAGCATCTCATGTGAGTATTGTGTTTCATTTGGTCATTTCTTTTGATGTTCAGGATCTATGTTGGTTGTTGCGTGTTGCCTCTTGTTGTCTTCATTAAGTTGTTTGTTAAAGGTACTGCTTCGTTTCTTCACCATGTTACTAAAACTTCTTGTTATCAGCATTAGCTGCTGATTTTACTGACAAAAAATATTTATTGGATATGAACATTGAATACTCTGTATTTTAAACATAATATGTATAAGTTAGGTCTCCTCATGCAAGGAGATCTTTTTGTCTTTTTCTCTTTCATTCGTTCATTCATTCTTCTTCTTTTTTCCAGAAAAAAGATTATTACATGCCTAGGTGAGCTCAGATTAGTGGGAAGAGGACTCTAGATTCTTAGTGTGCAGATTTTTCTCTATTCAGAATGTGTTCAACTGCTCAATATGGCAGATGTTTTCATAATTTTCCACTATTATCTTCTTTGCCTATTCCATGACTTTATGTTGTGCATTCCATATCTATTTGTGATAAATTTTTTTCCTCTTTTAATAGGAGAAAAAGCGAAAGGATTTCTGTAAAATATTTATAGTTCTGCTATATTAAATTTAAATTATATGACATGCCTCAGATGGCAGAAAAAAAAGAGGATAACAAATATCATAATATAGTACTCAAATTATTCTTGTCACCATCAATATTGTTTAAAAGTTGCAGGCTTCTTAAGATGATCATATTAATCAGTATATCATTTTTATTTAAGAACTGTAACTTTAGTACTATGAGAAAAATTTTGCATTGATGTAATTTTGGCAATGCAGACACTTTTATTTCTCAAAAATATGTTTGTTTGATATTGTCATAAGCATTTGAAATTTTTTACTGTGTTTTTATTGTTGTTGATTCTGTCACGATGCTACTGTTGAAATGACCAATCTTAATAATGTAGGTGTTGGATGTCTACACCGGACCAAATGGTCTGCTTCAAGATGGAAATCTACTCAGACCACAGTTGTTGATAAACTCATCTACCATAGATCCTGAAACATCTAGAAAGCTTTCTGCTATTGTATCTAACTTCGTTCTAAAAGAAAAGAAAGGTATAACTTTGTATGCTTAAGTTCTTAAAAAGCAGCTCTTTTGTTAATTGAGTTTGTATATAGACTACTAATGTTTGATGTTTACATTTCTGTTTCATTCATATGGTTTCTCAACCATCACACCATTAATTGGAAGATCTACAAATTCATTTCTTTGTTGTGTTTGATTACCTGATGCAATTTTAGTTCAATTTTTTATTCACTTATCTTGATTGCATTACTCTTTCAGGCACTGTGTGTGCAGATGCTTTTGTAAGTTGTTACAAAGCTGTTTTTTTGAGAATCCTATAATCAAACTCCCACTGTTTGCTCTACTATTTGGTCTTTAATTGGAGTGTGCTTGATAAATATTTCATTAGATGCTGAATCAATTTATATTCTTTTCTGACTTTGTTTGTTATAAGTTGATTGCTTACACACACTAGTGGCTTGAACATACCATTATAGTACAGAAACCTGCCAATGATTTTGAAAAAGACCAGAATAACTGTGTAAAATGTCTTTGGGTTGTAGCTACAACATTAAGTCCATAGAGAGTGATGGGAAGATATAGGATGAACCTAACAGATGCTGAAAGTACGATAGAGAAGCAAAAATACTCGATATAAATGATCTAAAGATACCCTGAGGCAAACAAGACCAAGCTATTGTTTCTATTATCTTGGAACTATTGCCCAAAAGTTTGTTAGAGGACGTATACCACCTCCATTCTTTCCCAACTTACAAGTTATTACTGGAACAGTTGATGATAGTAATCACTGGACAAGTGGGATGATAATTCCTGTTTCTTTGTCGGTAGAAATGGTGATGTTTTTCAAACATGGAGAAATTTAAGGTGGTAGGAAGCAATGAGATAATCTTGGTGGGTGAATGGTGCTATAAATATGGATTATTCTGAATTTTACTTGTTTCAAAAACCACAATTAGATATTATGCTAAAAGTTCTAGTAAATTGGATCGGTGATATAGTGCCAATCTGTATTCCTTCTAAATCTCTTTGTGATTTTAGTAATTTTATTTATTTACTTTTATTTACCAATCACAGGATGTAAATTTATTTGTCTGTAAAAATTAATAAATGGATTCGAATATTAATGGAAGCCCACAATTTTTACAGACGAATACATTTATTTGAGCTGCTCAATATGTGGTCAGCACTTTTTTTCTTGCCATTTACTTTTCCTCTTGATACTCTTCCTTCTCTCTGTATTTAAGGTCTCTCTGTCTCTCTTTTATTTTTATTTGTTTTAACCTTTTGACCCTATTCTCTCTGTTCCTTATGTTATTGGAGGAAATCCTAAATCCATTAAAGCACTTCTTTGAAGTATGAATAATTCTCCAATTTGTAGATGGTTATAGTTGTCAAGTCAGTGCATCTAACCCTGATTTTGATGTGATGCTGACAGAGACCATAATTATCATAAAACAATAACTCTTTTATCCAAAATTTGATTTACAATGTATAAATATATGGCTGCAATGGTTAAAATTGCTAAACTTCAAAACATCTTAAGTCATTTGACCTGTTGGTTAGTTGGACTCTTGATAATGAACAATTTGATAGCATTTGTCAATCATATCCTTCTTCTGCTATGATCATTGTTAGCAACTGAAAGATGGATCATGGACGTTGTTTCTTAGCATTGACTTGGAATAGGGAAAGGAGATATAGAAAGTCAAATATCAACTCATTAATAATAAGTTTGATGGATGCTAATGGTAGAAGGTGTTCCGCTCTGTTTTTTTGTTAAGCTGAGTCAACACGGAAAGGCACTTTATCAAATTTTCATCCAGTGAAAAAAGTAAAGGGATGCTGGACAGAGGAATTGGGATCTTAATATTTATCAATCTTTTAAGTTTCTCTGCTCTCTTGCTTTTTGCTTTCACTGACAAATGCCATCAACCTTTTCCTTTCACTTAAACCAATTGGTTTGGAGTTATGTATTGCTTAAGCGATTATTTTCTTGGTATTCATTTTAATCTTTTGTCCAATTTGAGATGAATTTTTCAACAGTGATTACTTTCCACCTTGTTTCTTTTTGGATTTTTTTCTTCTTTGGGACAGAATACTGTCCTCGACTAATATAAGGGATTAAATGAGTTTGCTTTTGCATATTTCAAATTCAGTAGTTTTATTTTCTCAAAGATTAAATAATACCATATTCTTTTTTGTCCATGTGCTTAAACATTAAACCATATCATATATGCAGATCATTGGGAAAAACCTGTCATGTTGGATGCTCCTGTTTCTGGAGGTGTTCTTGCTGCAGAATCTGGTACACTTACTTTTATGGTATTCTTCACCTCTGACTCTCTCCATAATGTATAATGGCCACAAGAATCTATCCTTTCAGATGGGGATCATTCTATTTTCACAACCACTGAAAAGTCTTTTTTTTTTTATAAGTTCTATTGTAGTGAGGGGGAAATAATATTTGGAGACTGCCTGTTTTAGCAGTTTTTTTCCTCTCCTGTTGTGCATTGAGTAGAATAGTGGCCTCAGTTTAGGGATATACAGCTTGTTGACATAGGCGAAATCTCTGTGGTCCTTGATGCTAGCAGTGGTTTGGTCATGTTCATTTCCACGCTTCAGTGCTGCCGTACTTTCTTGACTGAAAGGAGAGGAGGGTGATATCATCTAATTGACCCTTGCTTAATTGGCTCTTGGACATATGTTTGTGTATCATATAATCCATCCTTGCAGAATTGACTCTAGAAAGAAATAAGCTGGAGTGGTACGGGCTTTGGGTATTAAACCAGTAGCTTTTCCTTTGAAGATTTTTGAGAATAAAAATTTTATTAATTCTTTCATCTTAACAAACCTAAAAAATACAATCTATTTATAAAGAAAACAAAAAGAGTCCTAAATCTATTCTAATAAGTAAAAAATAAAAGCTAACAATGAAATAAACTCTAGTTAGAAATATAAAATAGAATTCTAATCTAAGTAGAAAATCCAACACTCCCTCTCATGTTGGTGCATAAATATCAAATATGTCCAACTTGCAAAATGGAATGTGACAAAACACATCCTAAATGACGGCAGTTAAATTCCCTAAGTCTCCTCCCATTATATTCTCAGCACTGAAAAAAGTCTTATGTTAAAGCACTGATATTGAGCCGTGAACATCGGTTTGTAATGGAGAATGCTCAACACCCAAGAAGTCTAACAATGACAAGAAAAGGCTGTCTAGAGAGGACTTCAAGCAATAGAAAAAACCGAAATCAAATAATAAAGCCCTAATTTTGGTGTTCTAGGGTTTTTATACCACACCAGAAAAAAAAATAGGAATTTTTTATCAAATTTTGATGTTACAGGGTTTTCAAACTACACCAAAAATTAGGATATTCAAGGGTTTTGATAGCACACTAGAAAAAAAATTAGAGATTTTAAACTAAATTCTGATGTTATAGGTTTTTTAAATCACACCAAAAAATTAATAATTTTTTCTGATGTAACAAGAAGGAAAGTTCTACTTCCTTGATACTTTCTAAAAACGAATATTTTACTTATTGTTCAGAAAAAGAAAACTCAACTTCTATAAAGAGTAAGGATTTGATACCATAAAAATTTTTGAAAATAAAAACTTTATTAATTCTCTCATTTGAACAAACCTAAAAGATACAAACTATTTATAAGAAAACAAAAAGAGTCTTAAATCTATTCTAATAAGGAAAAATAAAAGCTAAATAGGAAATAAACTCTAGTTAGATATATAAAATAGAACTCTAATCTAACTAGAAAATCCAACATCCTTGAATGGAAAAATTGAAAAGATGGATGGAAAATATAGCATAGTCCAATAGGAGACCAACCAGTTGTGGGCTATGCATTTAGAATAATCTCACTCATCTGACAAAATGGCTCCAGAATTTCATTTTTCTTTTTCTTCCTTTTTTATTTCTTTATTCTTTATAATTTGTTTGGAATTTGAGCCTAGTGTTTCAAACTTTTGAATTTCTAACTTTTGGGATAAATCATTGTGATTTGGCAAAAAATAGTGACACTTTCTCGTCGTTCAACTAGAGTGTTTCATTCTTTGTGCATCTCTTGTATGTATATTCTTGGACCTAGCTTGAATGCTGTGATTGGTAACTGTTAAACTGCACTTTGCTCATTAAAATAGTTTCAAACACCAAATCCAAACCTAAACCATCCAGTAAGAAAATAACAGTTTTCAGATTGATAGTTTCTTTGGAAAACTCATTGATCCACATTCTATATGATTGTAACATATCTGTAAATAACATTCA